>KZ651610.1:90106-109463 GCA_001010745.2 Gerris buenoi | reverse complement strand
AGGTACTAATTGGGTACTTTATAATTATAAGCGATATTTCTCGGTCTAGTTCTATGTCACTAATGTTGACTCCTTAGACTTAGTGGAAAATTAAAAGCTTTAAAATCGGGTCAAGGTATCAATAACGTCAGTAGAAAACCATTCTCCTGCGTAGCTTAGTTGGTCAGAGCAATGTACTGGAAATACAGAGGCCCGGGTTCAAACCCCGGCGCTGGAGCTTGTTTTTCTCTGTCTGTTTCCCGTAGTTAATAATAATTATAATTTGATTTAAATTAAAATAAATAATATAAAAGGATATGTAACAAGGAGAGATAAAGAATATTGGATGAGCCCACTTATTAATTATTGCTGTAGCGTGTCCTCTTGACGCATATTGATCTGTATAACATATTACGTTGTATTTTTTTGTATACTGTACTTTGATATATAAATGGAACAATAATAGGTAGTAAAAGCATACCACTTTTTGGAAATTTCGATTTTTGTTTTTTATTGATAACACAGGTTTTTTCTATAATTATGCTCTTTTCGATGTATTTATAGTTCAGTTCACTGGCAAAAAATACTTTATTAGAAGTTTTTTTATGTGTTATAAGATTGCGTTCAAAGGAGGCTTTTTTAGCTTTTTAAAAAGCACCATTACTACTTAAAAAATATTGTGTTGCCTTCGGACCTTCACTGTCTTCTGATTTTTTACACGAATAAAAGTACCAATTTAGCAATATTTAATGTATTCTAGCGGTTGAAATTAATCTAAGGCTATCTGCGGGAATGCACAAAATCACCAATAAGCAACAATAATCAGGACTCCAACCATCAAAGATTTATTTCGATCTATTAATAAAACTAGCAAAGTTTACTTAATCTAAGTGTAGCAAAAGATTTTAGAGGTGGTTAAAAATGTAACAGAAACAACTTTAAAGATAAGGAGTGGAGTTATGTCAGACTGAGCTGAAGTAGTAAAAATGCTATCCAAAATCAATTTATTAAGGTGAATTCAGTTTTTAAAATTTGTTATCAGTCATCATCGCCAAAAAAATTAAGTCAGGGAAAACTAAGATGCAGCTTATACTTGTATACAGCTGGACAGAGCTGACTAGACTTCATTTTTCGGCGAAGATGACCGCTTGCAGTCTTAATACAGCTTTTTTAGAGAGAAAATATATATGTATATTATACTACTGCATAGAATAAATTCAGTTGAAGATATACTAACACTTATTTAGATTGGTACTCCCCTATGCTATTTTTCCTACAATATAATCGAATATAATATTTTTTACGTTCCTTTGTCTAAATAACAATTAAGACAAAGGGATATTTTGTCCAATGTACTATGGCAGAAAGGAATATAATACTTCCGTTTTTATAAGGGGAGAAACAATTTAAAGAAGTGCCCTTTTATATTATGTATTATATATATATATATGACTTTTATATTATAGTACTATTATTAATAGTACTATGACTATATACTATCAAACAATGCAAATGACTCGAGACACAAATTAAAACTAGTAAACATAAACAAATAAACATATGAGACTCAGAAATTGGCACAAATCATCCAATGCAAATTTGACTTCATTGAATTATTTTAAAATAAATTAATAGTGTTAAGTNTTGTAGACAATTGTTCCTTTAAAGGTGCACTTGTAGAGAAAGCTGAAAATAGTAGGAGTCCTGCTCCTTATGTTGGAGCGCAGTTTTTTAAAATCTCCTGTACGTTTTTCCAAGCAATCTATTTTGAGACACATTTCCTCTCCTTCGTCTCATTTTAGCCTTGCCTAATAGTCACTCATTTCAGCCTTGCCTAATAGTAATATGTTGTGTATACATACATATCTCATTTCAACTTAAAGAATGAAGGGGAAAAATAGACCGCCAATTAGTGTGGCACATAGCTTTCTGTGTCCTACCTCGTACCTAATGTTGTCTAGTCTATTTACCCCCCTTAGCCCCCTTTATTTAAATTTTCAACTGTTTTGTTTTTGTACATGAATAAAAGGACCAAAGCCAATCAAATTGTGTAGACAGAAATAATGTCGATAATTAAAGCGAGCGCACGCGAGCTTCCCATAATCAACAAAATATGCTTTTATTACAATAATCATTAACAATCAACTCATCATGATTAACTATTTTCTTAATATCTATTATTTATTGCATTAAGCTGGTTTCAATGATAGAACCACGCGATGGCTAGTATTATTATAATTTGCAAATTACTATTACTAAGTCCTCATGTTTTATTCACAATCCTAGTATTCTAGTAGTTTAGAGAGCATTTTACCGTTAAGAAAATAAATATAGGAATGTTTTATCATTAAGTAAACAAACGGAATATATTAGATTAACTGGAGTTAAGAATGCATAAGTACAATACGACGTTAGTATTATATTCTCAGTATGTTAGAATAAAAAAAAACCGGTTGAACTCGCCTATATGGGGCATCATGTATAATTTGTTTTAGTATTAACGCAACTCTCTTCGATCGCTGCTTCGGTTTTTACAATAAATTACAATTATTTATAAATGCTAAGTTTATTTATCATACAATTACATAGATTGACCGCTAAGTATGGTATCTATATTGAAATTAATAGAGTATAACATTAATTCTAAAAATCGAAACAGAATAGACGACAAATCGAAGAAACTATTAGTGAACGAGTGTATTTACAAATAATAATTTGTGTGAAATAAACTATGAAATTTGAAGAATTTTAATGTTTATATTATTTACAACTAACTATATTTTTTAAAACATTTTTTTTTCTATTATCAATAATAACCTTATTAATATGTATAAAAAGACTAAGAGTTACTTACTCTTAGAATGTCTATAATTAATAATAACTTTTTTAATATTTATAAAAAGACTAAGAGTAAGTAACAACTAAGTAAGTACATCAGTTATACTTTTATTTTCAGATTATTCCTAAAAGTTTTTTTGACATTTTTAGCTTGATCGAATTTTATTTTTAGAGTTTTACTTATTATTTACTTATTAACTTTTTACAAAATTTCGATTTTATATTAAAGTTTAAGGTTCCATTATTCATTTTTTTTTTTTTGTTATCTTGATTCGTGAGTTTTATTTATTTATATTGCTCGATTATATGCGTAATCGTTAGAGGTCGAACCAATCGGTAATTTCAAGTATTTATCATAGAGTTGAGTCTTTCTTACTTTTTCTGTTAACTTATGTAAAATATAGTTCCCGTTGGCCAAATTAAATTTTAGTATCCATTATGTTATATGTAGTAGCAAAGAAAATAAAGTATGCGTTTCCAAAAATGTACATTTTAACTCAGTTTTTAGGCTTTATTCAAGGTCAGGTATGAAGAACAATAGCATGTAAAAAAAAAAATAATAATAATTAAAAAAAATTATACAAATATATTATTGAATAACAGTTTTTTTAAAAAATGGTCTATGGTTATTAAAGTTGGGCCATTGAAAGTAAGCCACATGTTTACATTTTATTTTTTAATAATGAATAGAATAATAAAATCGATACAAGCATCTATACTGTCAACAAAGCAAAAACTAACGGGAGACTCAAGAATCAGTTTAATAAATAATTAGGATATTAGAATTTTCTAAAATCTAAATATTTTACAAGTTAACTCTATACAATATGCCTTATATAAACAAATAGAATAATCACGGTCATGAAAGTACCATTTAATTGTTACTTTATAATAATTAAAAGGTTTTAATCTAATGGAACCTTAAACTATTTAAAGCAACAAAAAACTAAAGGAAATAAGTTTTTATAATGGATTATATCTATTTTCTCAAAATTCTATATATTTTTAATTTTCAAAGTATTATTATTAAAGACAGAAATCTTTTTACGTGAATCGTAAGCAATAAATGAAATTGTGGAAGATGCTTAGATTTTAAATAATGTATTTGTTTGGTAGTAAAATAATTCATTATAATGTATTGAGAAGTGTTTTAGTAAGTGAGTTGTGAATAGGAGTGGCCTTGCCTCGCTCGCTCGTTTGTTTTTTAATCGTGAATGAAAAAAGTAATAAAACAAAAATCAATCAATCGAAATTTGATCATATTATAAGAGAATTACGAAATCATTATTTTTATATTTTTTTCCTTTTTTGATTTCAAATACATAAATATAATAAAAAATATTTAGATTTTCATCTTTCTTTTTATTATTGAGTTATTTATTTTTATAATTATTTGGGATTTTTTATTTTCTAGTAAATAAATAAAAATAAATAATTAATAAAAAAATTGGTTTTATTGAAATGGAAAATCTGATATTTACCTGTGAGAAACAGTGTGGCTGTGAAGTGATAAAATGAGAAGATAGTGGGTCGTGCGACCTCGATGCCTGGGTGTCATGACAGTAAACAAACTATGCTTCACCTTGGCAACCAAGCGTGATTACTAACCTAGTTCTAACAATCATCATGAGACAACCACACGTTCAGACAACGTCGATATCTTCTAGAGGGAAGGCAGAGGGGGAGACCCTAAAAAACTTCGACAGTTGAAAACCAGATCAACTTTAGGAGTGAATCAATAAAACCAATTTTTTCCTCTAGATTATTTTTGTGTATTCAATGTTTAAAGGGAAACAGTTTATCAACGCATAAAAATCACTTATAACATTAAAAAGTTAATGTTTTAAGGGATGTTATGGACAATGGTCCAATAACATCCTACTTACGTCATACGTAGCCTAAATAACTATAGCCAATATCAAAAATACATACTCGGCAAACGCAGATGCTTTTCAGAGTTTTTCTTGGAGATTACGAAGACAGATATTGTGTTACTTAAAATTACAGTTCTACCGTTGCATTAATAATAACCCATTTCGCTTTCTAAACACATTTGGCGCTCGATAAGATATTGTAGACAATTGTTCCTTTAAAGGTGCACTTGTAGAGAAAGCTGAAAATAGTAGGAGTCCTGCTCCTTATGTTGGAGCGCAGTTTTTTAAAATCTCCTGTACGTTTTTCCAAGCAATCTATTTTGAGACACATTTCCTCTCCTTCGTCTCATTTTAGCCTTGCCTAATAGTCACTCATTTCAGCCTTGCCTAATAGTAATATGTTGTGTATACATACATATCTCATTTCAACTTAAAGAATGAAGGGGAAAAATAGACCGCCAATTAGTGTGGCACATAGCTTTCTGTGTCCTACCTCGTACCTAATGTTGTCTAGTCTATTTACCCCCCTTAGTCCCCTTTATTTAAATTTTCAACTGTTTTGTTTTTTTACATGAATAAAAGGACCAAAGCCAATCAAATTGTGTAGACAGAAATAATGTCGATAATTAAAGCGAGCGCACGCGAGCTTCCCATAATCAACAAAATATGCTTTTATTACAATAATCATTAACAATCAACTCATCATGATTAACTATTTTCTTAATATCTATTATTTATTGCATTAAGCTGGTTTCAATGATAGAGCCACGCGATGGCTAGTATTATTATAATTTGCAAATTACTATTACTAAGTCCTCATGTTTTATTCACAATCCTAGTATTCTAGTAGTTTAGAGAGCATTTTACCGTTAAGAAAATAAATATAGGAATGTTTTATCATTAAGTAAACAAACGGAATATATTAGATTAACTGGAGTTAAGAATGCATAAGTACAATACGACGTTAGTATTATATTCTCAGTATGTTAGAATAAAAAAAAACGGTTGAACTAGCCTATATGGGGCATCATGTATAGAAATGCAAAAACTAACAAATATAATTCATACATAATTATAGTGTTTCCTGAATATTGATGTAAATTGCATTATTTATGTATTTCTTTTTCATTTCATACTCTCTTGAAAAACCAGATACGCTATATCGAAGCCCAGGTAATCTACACAGATACATACACCCAAGATTCCCAAAATCGACCTTTATACAGCTGTGTCTCAAAATAGAGGACTGAAGATGGAAATTGTATTAAGAGAAACTTATGAAATGAAGAAGAACCCATTTTATCAATATACAGAAAAGACTTTAATTATATGTGCCAGTTTTTTTCATTTCTATGCATGATGCCCCATATAGGCTATAGTTCAACCAAAAAAACTCATTCTACCAACACCAACCATTTTCTCTATTTATATACTCGTATTACTGTTTAATTAAATTTTTTATAAAAAATATTCTACGGTTTATATTGAGTATGTACTAATTATATTTAGAATCGCATTTTCACAGATTTCCAAGCTCTAAAGCTTATATTTTTATGCAACATAACATTAATAATATAATATTGGTATGTTACAAACTCATTGGTATTATTAGAACATTGAGGAGACAATACAGTGCGGCACTCAAGTAGGTCGATTCAAGATAAATATCTTAGCTTATAGTAAGATGAGGTAAGCTAACGTTATAAAAGTACTGTCTTTAGATATGTATAACCAACGAAGCAGAAAGTATTACAGGGTTCCATCTTCGGATATACATACCGAATGAGACGGATTCTTATTCGCCAAACAACTCCTTGAATCACGTGACATCACTTCGAGAAAAAGTAAATGTTATTCAGACATGATATGGTTCCACAAAAATGAAAAACCGAACTGAAGACTCCGACATATAGAAAACCGAACTGAGATGGATGTTTTTTTAATATCGAAGTAATGAACTTGCATGACTGAAAATCTAAAACAATATTGCAGTATTGGTCCCGTAAAATCGAAGACGTATAATCGTAATTGAACAGAAGTAATATTTTAAATCTTATAATTTTTTTCTTTTATCGAATAAAAAAATAAAAAGGTACTTATTTACTTGGTTACCCACCCTACAGTGGGTAACCAACTAAATATTTTTTTTATATTGTTTTATTTTAGGTGGAGGAAGAACCCAGAGTCAAAGTCGTCTTAGATTGTTCCATTGGGCAAACCCGGGCCAGATGAAGAATAATTCTCTCCCTGGTCCAACTAAACTCTGAGCAGACTGGCATAAAGTCGGAAGTTAGCCAATGCTGGGTATCAGCTTGATTGGTTAGTGGGAGTTTCATCTTCCTCTCCATAATATAGCCAACAGACAGGACAACATTGCACCGCAACTGCCTTGTTTGGACAGTTCTAAGGAAATAGCTTAGACACGTCTAAGAATCAAATCAGAATGCCAAAATGGAAGGGCCCTTAAATGAAACAAGAAGAAAAAAATAATTTTATTAAAAAAACATTTTTAAAAACTACAATACGAATATTATTCTCAGCAAACCCTTTCATTTCATACCCTCATCATGTGAGCGCTTAAAAAATAACTTGTCTGGCATCTTGGACTGTCCGTCATATATTGGATTTAGAATGACCTCACTTAGCTAACCATGTATTGTCTTCCTAACTAAACGTTCATGCAAAATTTCAATTCAATCGGTTGAGGATAACTGCTTTAATATTCAGTTGCACACATTGAACCCGAATATACAAACATTGCAAGTTAAATAAAAGCTTGTAATTAATACTAACAGAAGATTAATAAATATTTTTGGTGATTGCATCAGTCAGAAGTTGTGGTAATGAATCTAGAATCTAGACAAAACTTCTAACGTTTTAACATTAGTAATCTGGCCAAACTATAAATTATGGAAATCCTATTATTAAACATCTCTTTAAAGAACTAAGTTCATCATAATATTTTATTAGATCAGGATTTATTTAGGAATAATATTAACGTAATTTAATTAAGCGATTAACACACCTCTTACATGTACAGCTGTTAAAGGATAATTAAGATGAATGTTATTTTTCTAAAAAACTAGGATTATACATCCAAGGTCTCACGAAGAAGAACATACTTCATAACAATATCAAAGTTCCGAGGAATAACAAGAGAATAACACTAGCTTAAAAGATAATAATTCTATAATTCTGTGTTTTAAGTAGATGGCGTGTTAACCTGTTGTAATTTAACTAAAACAAAGACTTCTTTTTAAGAAATATGAATATTAAAACGCGAGACGTATATGAAACGGTGTCTTAACACGAGGCTTTTGTGCTTCGAATAATAGAATAACTTGATAGTCTGCCGACACTTAATCTTATATTATATTTCAATAGCCACGGTTTGTTACCTCAAGCACACATTGCATACAATTTAAATATTTAATAAAAATATACTAACACGTCTTAATAGTTAAATATTTAGTAATTAATAATTAAGAATGAAATTTAGTTTCATTGGTGATAAATTTCACCTTTAGCTTCTAACATAAATTTCATAATAATGATATCCATTATGAAGCGTTGTAAAATTAGAAAAATAATTAGGTTATTTTCAGATTATTTGCATTTGAAATTAAGGGATTTAGCAAGAGAGTGAAATAGCGCTAGATCTAGATCTATAATAAGGAAAAACATAGTCATGAGCTTTTCATTTCAAACTGCTGTAATTTATTTGGCGCTGGTTCATAAAACTATACAGCCATACTGTTGTAGATAGAGGGGAGTAATTGAAGTTTAGATGTGTAAACAGAGTTAAGCACATTAAAAAAATGCAACAAATTGTAAGAATCCACGACAGCTATTTGTCTTTCCAAATAGAATTTTATTTCGCACAATTTTCGTATCTTCTAATACAGGAGTGTCCTTGTCCAGGTGTCCAACTCATTTTATCGAGGGCCGTGTGAAACAGTTAGTAAAATTTCGCGGGCCAATAATCGGATTTTAGTATCAAAGACCGTAAAATCGGTAGTGATATAGCTGATGAGGGAGGGGGCGGTGACAGCTGCCAGGTGCAGCATCGTGGGGGCGCCAAATTGAATTCCGCGACAATTTTTGCAACAGCTATTGCGATATGATATATATCAGATCACTCACTATCAATGTGGCCATTATGGTCATTAGTTCTTAACACGTTCAACCCCTTCCTTTTCACGCTTATTATTATCCATAAAGTGGCTACTCCCAAATGATTCCTGACAATATGGACGTAAATGAAAGAGAATGTCACAAGTTTAAACAGTTAAGGATATAAATCTCAATTTATAAAATATAGGAAATATCTAAAATACTATTATATTTAATAAATTTTGAAAATTGAATTAATTAGTTGTAGAAGTAAAATAAATATGTAAACTAAATAAAATTTGGTATAAATCTCTAGTATAGAACGTTCATGTTGATGCAGAGTAGTTTAAATTCTTAGCACGTACAAACAATTTACTTACTAGAGGTTAGCCTCATTCCTAAATCTCTTCCAAGAGAATACTTATATGCAGCACTATCAGTATAGATAATGAAACAAAAAAATTCTACGTACTAATGTGCATTACGGCAATAAATTCTATAAAGAATGTTAGTTATTTTATGAAGCATTAGGAATATTTATAAAAGTTTCTAACATTAGTTCAAATTTTCTATTTTAATTGGACTCCTTGACAACATTTCCTAAATACAGATCACTTTCACGACTATATAGGGGAGGAAGGGGAAATGCTATTTAATATTATGTAGAGGTTAATAATGACACATCAAATAGTGAATACATACTTGAAATTATGAATGAGTACGTGAAATGGTCAAAACCGAACTGCATAAGTTATAGTTAATCGTTAACCGAACAGTTTCATCGAGGTAGATTTTTTTATTTTTTGAGTTATCTTTATCTTATTAATTCTAGAGAGTATAGAGACTTAAATGTCTTAAAGATGGATGGAGAAACTTCACTACGAATCAAAAGCCCCTACCCTCAACTGCTTATTCAAATTTGGAACGATTTTTATTTATAAATTTTTGAATATACAATTTAATTTGCTAAATCTAAAGTAATATTGGTAATCTCATGGAAATTGATTTGTACCACTGATTCTTTACGCTTTATTATATAAGTTCTCAAACTGCGTTGATATAAGACGTTAAATGCATTTCAAGTTAAAAGAATAACAATGGAATACCTCTTAGCGAGGCTGGATATGGTTGAAAAAATGCTTAAAGCTCTTAACAAGTTTTAGAGGACTTCAACACTTATCTCCCCTACTCTCAGTCTACCATGGTTTAACTTCGATCGCTTAAGCAATTGATTATTAGTTAAAAAATACTTTAAAAAATTGCTAAAGCTTTTATAATATTGATAAACGTTTGTTTTTTTAGTATAACAATTAAGGAAACCTCTGATATTATTGAAATAATTTTAAGTGATTAATTACATCAAGATAATTCATTAGATTGAATAACTCATTTAAAAAATACAAATTATATTAAGAACACAATAATTAAAGGGATAAAATCAATAATCCGTCGTTAATAACGTATAAAATAGCTCTATTGAGGATATCAGATGCTATTGTAAAACCTTTGTTACGGTCATTATCGATTTTATACTTTAAAAAAAGAAAAAGTTATCTATTGTTACATTATTACTGGTTGTAGACTTTTGAGGTTGGTAATCATGCTTGTCCTGGGGGATAGGCTAACTGGACTAGTACAATAGCAACTCAAGGTTTATTGGGCGCCCCCAAAATAGACCATGCCTAGAATGAATTTGAGTTCTAAATAACATTATACAAATAACAGCATAAAAATGAAAATAATTTAAAAAAATGGATGTTAATTAATTTAAAAAAAAACAGTTAATTCCTAAATAATTAATGCAAGGACGAATCAATCACCTTGGGTAAAATCAACGAAGAAATGAAATAAGACAGGTTGGATATTTGAATTTGGATTAAACATTGTGAAGAGTTATTTAAAACTTTGACATTACTGATGGTTCCATCCTTAAAGATGTGACATTTCTCCACAGAGAGATCGTGCTGGTGGATTCGTAAAGAAATTACATGCCATTGAATTTAGTCGTCGATTAGGACAGGCCGAAAAATAGAAAAATAACTAAAATACTCCAAATTAGTTTACGCCAAAATGTATGTTTATATTTTAAGAGTTGAGCAATAGATCTAAATCCTATTTTAATATTGGTGTATACTTAATTGGTTAATTTAAAAAACAAAAACTTATACCAGAATTGGTAGGTAGCAAACGAAAAAAATGTACAAATCCCAATCCAAAAATGACGTATTTATTTTCTTTAACGTTATATTCGCTCTACTCAACTTCTTTTCTTTAAAAGTTTGTTAGCTTAAGAAACACTTGTAGAAAAATACACGAGGTAACTAATCTTTATAAAAAAAGGCATTTTAACTTTGAAATCCAACTCTAACAAAGCAACAAGTTGTTTTCAAATACCTAAAACGGTTATTGATTTAGGGGAGAAAGAAATTTAAAGTGACCCTTGCAACATGCTTGGACTGTCGAAGACATGTGGAATGCATTAAGTTGTTAATCCTCTGTCTAGGTTCATATTATATAATATAATGAAACCCGGCTGAAACATACCAGACAGAGCTAAATGCAGCTTGCAGCAAATATCATAATCTTAGATCTTATCTTGAGCTTACAATTAAGATGTCTAAGAATTTATGTTGCAATCCAATATAAGAATATTTAGAAGCAAAATGAAGAAGCCCTCTTTTCACTAAAGTGTGAATTATATTCATACACTACCTACTACACTTGAGAAGTTAAGTTTAAACTAATTGTCTTATACTTATACACTACCATTAAAAATGTAACAAATTATGAATTTATAGTAAATTAATAGAGCATTTTACCTTATTCTAATAGTTAAAACTTTATAATGTTATATATTTTTTCTGATACTATTTTTCTTAGTGACCTGGTAAATTTGAAGAACAATAATCCTTTACTGTATTTTATAACACAAAAGACAGTTAAAAACTTATCAACCAATGTACAGTGTATCATATAACTTCGACCTGTGTAGCAGACAATTGCCTTAAATCTTTTGTAAAAGCTAGTATTGTCTTACAAGAGTAGACTATACCTCTTAATTACATAGCTTTGGTGTCATTACAAATTGTTGATATCTCAATATTCCTGCCTTTATTTAAGAAAAGTAAATTATAATATATACAAAGATATTTAGTTCAAAAGAAAATAATAATTTCTTGAGAATAAAGATGTATTCTCAAATGAAGCTATGTCTAAATAATAAACATGTAGAAACGAAATCTCCACTCTATTAAATTCCTTATCGAAACCTCTTCGTACTAATATTAAAATAGGTTTTTAAATTGTCATATACATACTACGTTATGCTTATAGACGTCGCCAATAATACAAACATTAATAATCATGTAATAAACAATCATGAGACAATAGTAATATGTATTTAAAATATAAAAAGGATGAGGCTTAAAACGTTCCAGACAATCAATACAATACAGTGGAATACATTCTATAAAATCTAATACTTTTGTATACAAAGCCTCCTAGATAATTTAAGATTTAAATTTATTTATTTATTTAAGATTTAGATTTTATTTATTAAACAAAATTTCCCTCTGATTAGTTTATTTTTATTTAGCCTTGTTAATTTTACCTCTTAAAATCCAAGATAACTCAAAAGCTTTAGAGGTGTTGAGTGTCTGATGACATAAGAAGATAATATTGAGCTCATATCTGATTATTCTAATAAAAAGAAAACGAAAGTGCGATCATTAAGGTCAAGAAAGCAATCAAAACTGCAATAATTTATCATAGACCACAACAAAACAATATTTTTCAGTTTCAATTTAAAGTGTATACAGATTCCTCCTCAAGGGAAACGAATCATCAATAGAATAGATTGAAATAATTAATATTGATATGTTGATAAATTACGTCAAAAAGTAAACGTGTTTTACTTTTAATACTAAGAGACATTTTATATAGAACCCAATAGAAAATGTAAGTTATTAGGTTGTCATTTATTCTTATATTATTACGAGATATATTGCAATGGTTTGAAAGTCAGACGCTTGTTGAAATAGTGTACCCCTAAAATAAACCATAAAGATAAATATTTGTTATATTCTTCAAAGACTTGTAAAACTTGAAATGCATTACTTGTGCCTAAATGGGGTTAGTAGAGCAGTTAAAAAAGATAAATGGAGGTATGATTCTGTAAGTGCAACAATGTATCTGGTTAAAGGAATAACTTCATTAGATAAGAACTGTTGATAGTTCTGTTAGTAGCAGAACCCTTTAAGATTTAGATGGCTGTAATAAACTTTTATAGGTCTAATTGTTTATGTTTACATTATTATTTTTCTAAATAAAGAATTGTAGTTTTAAAACTGTAAATATATGTTTACCTAAAGCAGGTTGGTCATTCAGAGTAGTTGCTGCAGGAATCGCATCAGTTGGTTGAACGCTAACTGTTGCAGGTTCCTTCTCTTCCATTATCACAATTTGAGAGGCAGAGCTGACGAACTTTCCCGGTCCAACCTTTCAGGGAAAGGGCAGCGTTGGTGAGCCCGCTGGTCGGCTTCCTTTAGGGAGGAAGGTTTTTATTGACTAGTTGGGCGCGGAAGCAAAAGGAGAGAAGTTCAGCTTGGGGTAGGAGACTAAACGGTCCACCTTGTTCAGGGAGATCACTGAAGGTTTTCAAGCTAGACCCGCCCGACTCAGGCCCGATACCACCGCCTCCATGCGGCGCTAGCCAAAACTCCGCCTGCCTCTGACAACAACACCTCGTACACGATCTTACGGAATTACACAAGCACCTCTACCGTCGCTTCACTGTATTCTAAAACGATATTTTTATTTATAAGAAGCTAACTCTAGGGAATTCTATTTATAAAAAAAGAATTATTATAAATAGTTTGTTTTCTTTTAAAAATAAACGCAATATCTCACTCTTTAGCCTTTGAGTTGACACAAGGTTAGAATTAACTGTCCTATATCTTCCGTATTATTTTTCTAGATCAGAAGTTTTTTTTGAGCATCCAAGAACCGTTACGTATTCAGACCCAAACTCAAATAAGGAGATCGTCACTAGAACACCAAAAAAAATAAATAAATAAAATACACATAAAACACTTTCATCTAGCTATAAAATAAATAATATTATTACATTAACATTTTAATGTTAAATGTTAAATGTAAGCCAAAATTTAATTATTATTATTATTTAACAACAAAGCACGATAAGAAATAATATAATTTTTTAAAGAAGAAATAAATAATAGTTGTTTTTAAGTTTTCAAAACGTAAAACACTTTTAAAAGTGAAATAATTACTTCTGATCTGAAGTTCCTTTAAGTGATTTTAACTTACAGTGTGATTGGTCATGGCATTTATTACCCAAATCATAGAGATAAGGTTTGTAGCCCAAAAAAACCTTCTGGGCGGTTTAGTCTTAATTTTAATAAGCACATTGGCTTTCTTTCACTTTGATTAACCAAATCAGAAAAGGTCAGCATTACTGCCATCCGAATAAACTAAATTTTGTGCACTATTTCAAACTGCTGCTACTTCAATTTTAAAATGTTTACAAATATTTAAGTGGGAGGGTAAGTAAACAACAATGAATAATTACAGTAGTAAATATTAAATATTACTATATTTTATGAAAATAAAATAAATGATTTATAAAATAAATAATAAGGTAGTAAAAAAATTTTATATCCAGTAGAGAGAAAAAGGTTATGATTTTGGATTAGTCTAGAGTCTAGAGGGACTAGATACTAAAGTAAGTCTTTTCTTCCCTGAACTCAAAAGTAGGGAGACAAAGTAAAACCAAGGAGAAAAATAAGGATTGCCAATTTAATTATTTTATAAATAGTAGAGAATTAATGGCTAATGTAATGAAGTTGTTGAAATCAGGTTGGCGAGACTGCTTTTTCGAACTTGTTCATAACTTTAACTTGCATCTAAATAACCTTCAATTGGAGTTTAATTCCAATTCTTATTTCTGTAATATTGAATCTTTTTTATCTGCTATTAAAAGTGTTATTTTTATTGATTAAAATAATAATAAAAACTGTGCAATGGATGAAAATGAGTATTTTCTCCCTCCTGGAGATAAAATATTATATGTACCTCGGGAGTAAAGTGCCATTATTCCCTTCGCGAAAATTATCTAACGATTTAATTATCTAACGTTGTTCCCTCGGCTTCGCCACACGGGATTTAGGGACCATGGTTCGTTCCTTCGGCTTCGCCTCAAGAACCAACTTCTTCGCTCAGGGAATAACGGCTTACTTCACTCCCTAGATGCATAAATTACAATTTGCTTAGCATCACAACAACTAATTATAATATTTACAGCTTATAAAAAAAGAAGCTTATAGCTTATTTAGAAAACAAACTAAAATTTGATACTTCAGAAAATTAATTAAAATTTACTATTTATCCGTTTTTCGTTCCGCAAATTTGAACCACATTTCTATATAATAATAACATCAAAAATAAAGGTAAGATATTTTATAGTTTAATATTAAAATTCATCTAAAAATTTCAAGAAACTAAACATCATGTACACAAAATTAAGAACATAATTATCATAATGGCGGGGTTCATACTGGGAATCAGTGGCTGTGCTTCATATTTTTCAATTATCATTTTTATTAATTCAGGTTGTACTCAATATTTTTCGATGAAACAAATCCATGAATATGAGCTATATTTTATCGCAAACCACTATGTAAAAGTTCATGGATATCTGTCAGTTTAGCTCCTAAAAAGTCGGACCTATAGTGACAGACATGCTTATTATAAACGGGAAAATAGGCTCGTTTTGGATTTCGTAATTTATAATAAGAAAAAATTTCAAAAAAATAAATTGTTATTCTGATTAATGTACAAAAAAAAGGTTTCTGAAAAAGGTTTCCCGTGAAGAGGTTTTTGAGACAGTATTTTCTTCTAGTGTAGCTAATTTTGTCAACTTTTTTAAAATGTTTTTGTTCTTTCTTTTAAATCCCGACCAAACATCATTATTAGAGGACAGAGAATCCAGCCTCTTTACTCATCTACAATGTGGTCATCAGAGTGAAACATGTCTCACCTGTCTGGGATTCGAACTCATCAGATAATTCGGTGTTTAAAGCCGGGTTGTCAGGTGGACTTTGCGAGTACGCTAACCATTTGGCTATATGGCGGTATAGCTTCTTATTCGTTTTAAATTTAAAATTACTAATGCAAAATTTGACAAATATAATAGGTTTTAAGGATTTGGAGCATTTAGGTGCGTATAATATTTATTTGGATTGCTGAACACTGCCAGCCTATAGCACCGAAAATTCCGACTCAATTAAGTTGATTGAGTTTTTTATTATTCATATTCTTTTCTATCCTCTATAAATAATCTTACGAGCTCCACCAACTCTCATATATTATTTATTTCTTTTCTTGCTCTTTACACTTTGCGGTAAAATATTATAACTTTAACCCTGACACATTTTTACGATTTTTATTTTATTTTTTCCATCGTATTCTTGATCATAAAAATGATGGTATAAATCATAAGATTATGAGGCAAGGCTGGATAAAGCATTTTTTTTTTTGTAAGATCGTGCTGAGTTGAAGTTGAGCTTTGCCCCACTTGCCAACATTATAAGCTCATATATTTAACAATGTTTTTATTTTTCTTTTCCTCCCAACCTAGTTATTTTTACTATTTTTTTTTATTTTTCTGTTCAATTTTTGCAGTGTCACGCAAAGGCAATAATAAAGTTTAGTAGTAAAAATGACTAGATCATATGATGTAAAAAGATAAGTAGATCTATTAGATTTTTTTCTTTCTTGGTTATTTTTTAATGGTTGCGTCAACTGTCATGCTTAGAAAATTATTAAGAAAGTTAAACTTACTCGATAAATTGCCAGAAGAACTGAATAGAATATCAAGTTGACTTAAATGCCATCCTAAGAAAATACTAATTTCTTCTTTACAAGCAAAATTTCAAGTTCTCTTTATAAACTAAAATTAACTAAATTAAAATATAAAATAATATAAAAGGTATAAAAACAAAAATTATAATTTTTTGAAGCGTGCCAAAACATTGTTAGGGCTAATAATGGCATCTTTGCTTAACAAAATGTTGATCATTTTTACTTCACATTACTAGTATGTTGAACATCAGAATGTTTTTAAATAAGTTTTACCGAAGATTACTATTAAAGTATATTAAGTTCATATAAAATATTTATTTAAAAAAAAACCGTCTTATTCGCCTAACTATATGACCTGAAACTCCTTATAGGCTGAAAAATGCTTTGACAAATTAATAATTATTTTATGTGGAAATAAAGTTTCTTTATTACAGTTTATATTAATTAAAAATTGTCGGCTACTATCAATATAAAATATCCAAATAAAAGTTTTAGTTGATAAGGTAAATAATTATTTTTGTATTATGAAATTTTATTGTAACCCATTCTGTAAAACCACTTGTATTTAATAAATTGTACTAATCTAATACAATCGTAGAAGAATAAGTAAGCTAGCTTAAAGCATAAAGTTTTAAGAAATGTATTTTAGTGTATACATTGAAAAATAAGTTCGCTTAAAAAAATACAACTGATTATCTATAATATAAGTGGCTAAGTCCTGATTGACTGACTGACATAGAATCAACGTACAGCAAAGTCTGCTTAACCGAGAGACTTGAAATTTTCAGGATATACTCTGTTCATATCATAGGCACCCACTAAGAAAGGATTTTGCGAAATTTTGATTTTGGTACACAGGGGTACGGGGTACAAATGTCAAAGTAATGAATACCTTTCATGATGCATATCGTTGGAAAGCTCTTTAAGAGTACAGTAATTGTTGTTATGTACAGTTTTGTCATATTTTTATTTACAAGAGGGGTAAAATAGAAACATAGTTATACATCTTATATAAAAAGAAGAGTTTCTATGAGTGTCTTTTATACAAATCTACTGTTTTATCCCAATTTGATAATTATTTACACACACTTTTTCTTCAAAATTCAAAACGAGTTATGAAGTTAAAATTATGGTACACAGGGGTACGGGGTACAAAATTTCAAAGTAATTTATACCCTCTATGATGCATATCGTTGAAAGGCTCTTTAAGAGAAAAGTAATTGATATTATGTACGTTTTAGTCATATTTTCATTTAGGAGAGATGTAAAAAGGAAACGTCAATGAATGGTAGAAAAAACGTATGTTTGTTTGTTCTTTATTCAAATCTACAGTTGTCCGATTCCGATGAAAATTTGCACAGACCTTCAAAGCAAGAGGAAGGTCACTGTCTTCATGAATTTTCGAAATTTAAATTTTGATACACAGGGG
Source organism: Gerris buenoi (assembly GCA_001010745.2). Taxonomy (NCBI): domain Eukaryota; kingdom Metazoa; phylum Arthropoda; class Insecta; order Hemiptera; family Gerridae; genus Gerris; species Gerris buenoi. The sequence goes on along the minus strand of KZ651610.1, from coordinate 91,349 downwards.
TACTGGGTAAAAATGTCAAAGTAATTTATATCATTTATGATACATATCGTTGGCGTTGGAAAGCTCTTTAAGGGTAGGGTAATAATTGTTGTTATGTACATTTAGGGAGGTAAAATGGAAAAAATATATCTATGCTTAACACTCGTATAATTCTGGGCTCAAATGTTGTATTTCCACTGAATGAGAAAGAATTTTAGTTAAAATTTTATATCTGTTTGTCTATGCGTCAATCACGTCCAAATGGCTGAATAGATTTTGGAGGTTCTAGGGTATTAGAGATATTAGATATATTATTATATTATCAAATTATTTTATCAAAGGGGGAGGGGGTTATAGAAATAAGATATATGGAAGGATAGAATCTAGATATTCTCGCCTTTTACAATAATTTAATTGTTTCTTGATGGTAGTTTATAAATCCGTTAAATTAAAAATAAAACGCCCCGTAGCGAAGCACGGGTATTCAGCTAGTATTATATAAACGAATTAACTTACTTTAGATAAAACAGGTAAAGAAGCCGGTGTTTAGCGTTAGAACATGACCCATTCACTACTTAACAAAGACTAAAGCTCTAATAATAATAGCATAGCTTCTGAGAACGGTAAAGGAATACCGTTTAGTTTTAAAACTCTGGGAAAGTCTAGAACTAGAATGTTTCGGTTCAGTTTTTTTTAAAAAAAAAAAACTATTTACCTACCTATATTATTCAAAAACGCATTGTTTTTAATTCCCCACCTACGTCAGCTGCACATAAAATGACTTAGACTTAATAGTTATAATGCAATCATTACAAAAAGGAAAAAAAAGTAGGTAGGTCAAGTAGGTAGGTGGATCTTATTATACATATTTTTTTAATAATATAATTCAGCTTCCCTTTGTTTAAAATGCTCCTTTAAATTTATTAAGCTTTCGTTGTGAAAATAACTAAATATAAAATGCAACTATATTGACAACTTCTACATGCATATTAATGTATTTTTACTTGATAAATTAAAATTGTTATAAAGCTACTTAAACAAACATTCAATGTACTTGAAATACAATTTAAGTAAACTATAGAATCTAGTATCATTATAGTTCAGTCGACAGGTATTAAAAATAAGGGTCTTTAATTAATTAACTTAATTCTTTTGGTCTTAACTTAATTCTTTTTTTTTATTGTGTGTACCTAGACATTAGTTAAAACCCCAAGTTTTCGACCTCCTAGACCCTGTGCTAACCCAGAGGGGGGCCAAAATGTGC
>KZ651610.1:69174-82188 GCA_001010745.2 Gerris buenoi | reverse complement strand
GATATTTTTGAGTTCGCTATATTCTTCCTGTGCGCGCGTCAAAACGATCATTAATACTGGAAAGTTTTATGTTTTTATCTCTTTTGATTCAGACGTTATTGGAACCGTACAGAGTGACAAACATATGAACAAAACTATAAGGGTTTCTTTTTTTGGTTTTACCAACAAAACCCTAAAAAAGTATAGGTACATTGAATTTACCTAATTGTACAAAGCTTTTTGAATCTAAGCCTAAAGATACAGATTAATTTTAGCTTTTATTTAATTGTCCTGTCTAAAGCCAGAAGTACAAATCATCAGAAATAATTAAATAGTAATGTAATTTCTATTATTCTCAGAACAATATTCTCCCCCCTAATAAAATAGCAAACAAGAATTTTCTCTCTCGAAATTGTGAGCATGAAAATAAAAACTACATTTAAGGAGAAAGAAGCAGCGTTAAAATGCATTAATAAATGAACTTAAAAGTTAATGAAATTACCAAACCACCATAATCTTGTATTTTTTATAACGTGAGATGAAAGTAAATTCAACCATTAGATTTCATTATGGAAGGGTTATTTGGAAAGTTTTCCAAACATCCTAGCAATCAGGTCAGGGCGTGGTTTGATTTCATTCCTAGGGAGTTGCCAGCCTACGCTTGTATTATTAACTCCAAATTCTGAAGGGATACCTTGATCTAGTGATTGATTTAATTTCCTTTAGATTTTAATCTAAAAATCCAAACTTCTAGTGCAAGGAAGAAAGAGTCATAGAACAATGAAGGACTATTATATATATACATATATACTTATGAAAGAATTTTTTTCTCGCTTCCCTTTGAACTGTTAAATGCTCAAAGCTGGCGTTATAAATAATAACATTTGAGTATGCTTAAAAATGTATTATTCTGCAGGTTAGGAAAGAAATGCACGAATGAGCCTTAATATTAAATCATTAAAATTCCACCGACAATATATCTTCGACTGAATTCTTGAAGTAAAGCAATCAACCCAACACCCAACAAAACAGAAACAGAATTAGTTAGGAGAACTAGCTTTAATTTCTAAGAGATACCGATCTATTTTGATGGCAATAGCCGACAAAAATGATATCATTATATAGAAGAAAAATAAATACATTATGGGGTTATAGCAACCACCTCCAATCCATTAATGAAATTGAGACCTCACTTAGGTAAATTAAGTATTAAACTAGTAAAATCAGGAGGAAAAACACTTATCGTTTAACTGCCTTGCCCCCCTTTTATAAAAAAAAAACACTATAACAAAAAGACATCAATAACCAAGTCACTTGATTGTATAAATCGTCAAGTATCAATGTTTCAATGTTAACTTATTTATTGGAAAACACTCTGACAAGTAATGTTACTGAGTCAATGAATGCATTTTACGTAGGAGAAATCAAATAAGTGACAAGACCACTTAATAAAAAGTAAACAATCGAAAAAAACATGACCTTCTAAAAATAATTGAGACCTTACAAGCTTACAGTGTTACCTAAGCTAAGGTAGGGTATTACAAATACCAAATAAACCCTAAAATTTACTTAATGTACTTCTAGTAACATAATCATGAAATTGATAACAATGAAACATGTTAACCTTTTCTCCTTAAATCGTTTGAACTCTTAAAATTTTCATTCTGTGGACAACAATCAAAGCTTTGATGTGGTTTCTAGGGTTTAAGTAATTCTCTTATAACAATCGGACTTAAAATTAAAATTTAACAGGAAACTTGCGGCGTAAAAACGCTAGCTATTCAGTTGATCGAAATGTTTAGACTAAACAACTTCATGCAAGAACTTTTGATACAATGTTGAACAAATAACTTTTTATAGCCTAAAAAATATATATATTTGTATTATAAAAAAAAAAAAAAAAAAGGGAATATATTTTCTATAATGGAAAATTTAAACTCAACTGTAAATGAATCAGAGCCAGTTTATGGAAAGGATCTTCCAAGTATTTATAATGTAACTTTGGAGGATGCAAATTGGATAATGACTTCTGCGTTTATAATATTCACTATGCAGACAGGTATTTTTTTTAATTACATTTTTTTTTTTTTTTTTTTTTACCAAAGTTAAATTAATGCATAAAGCGTTAACAAGTTACTTTATTATAGCGAAGCTAGAAAAATATATTCTATTCACTGTAAGTTAGTGAACAAAACTCAAAGGGGGAAAGTGATTATTTTACTGTCAAAAAGTTAATATTTTGCTAATCAAATCATTTTCAAATAATCGTCTGAAAATGTAATTTATATGAGGAAAAGTATAAGGGCCAGTAAATAAAATTGATAAAACAAAACTGTATTTGGATTCAGGTTTCATATTGATAATTTCCGAAATTTAAATTTATGAAACATAATAATAATATTAATAATAAATATTCAGATTATAAGGGACACCAAATAACGAAAAATAATACCATCGATTTAAGTTAGACAAAAAATAAACGACGAGGCTAAAGATCAGCTATAGATTTCTCATCAACCGTCTTTAGGATACCATAAAGAGTACCTTCTTATTTTTTATGGCTATATTTCTCCTCCCGTTCAAGGGAGGCTAAGCCAGCTAACGTTCAATAGATATGTGTGTGTTTGATTAATTTAGGTATGTCAATATTATTATTGTTAAACTGCAAATAATACTGCAATACCGCAAACTATACAATATTATTGTCAATATTTAACCTAAAGTTTACTTTTGATCAAAGATTGGATCCAAAATAATAAGTACTTCACTGCCTTGAAACGTTTCCATAGTGCCAGTTTTTTTATTTTTACTGAGCAGAGAGAGAGCATGCATAGCCGTATTTTGTGAAAAAAAAATCCAAACGTTCGATCAGCCGTAAACGGGGAGTTAAAGAATGGATCTCAAGAAGGGAAATTTACTTTCACGCTAACTTGCTTAGGAAGGCCTTGCCAAATGGACGATCTGCTAGCGGTAGGTGATGGTGAACGCAAGTAAAGACCAATCAATTGCAGTGGACTAACTTGACGTTGGACGTGGCTGAGGCCGAGGCACTACGAACTTTAGGTTATGTCACCCAGAAGAGCATGTCCATAAAGAGTCCGACGAGAGAGTCAGAAAACAAGCAATGTATATCAGTCTAGAATTTCTATCTTTTGGCATGATGAGGGAAACCTGATGAGGTGCGGATTACAGAACCTTAATTTGTGGGACAGTTAGGTTTGACCACTGCCTTTCAATAACACATCTAAAATGTAAAAGAAATGAAGTTTGGGTGGGTATAATTTCTATTATTTCGTTTTCGTAAGTTATTCCGAGAAGTCTAAATAGGTTAAAAAGAGAGAGAAAGAGACAAACATTTGTCAATAATTTTTCTTCTGGAACCAATGTCATACCATTCCTCTAATTTGGTCACGGAAAGGTAATTTCAAATGGAGTTTATTCATAAGACTTTGTCATTTGGAAAGCTTCATCGCTCCATTACAGTTTTAGTCGAAATCTGGTTTTTAGAGATCTCAGATGGTCGAGATCTGTTTTTCTTTGGTTTTACACTTAACTTTTTAAACTACAAGATTTAAATGGAAGCGGGTTTAGTTTCATTGGATAAACAATTAATTAATTGTTTGTATTATCTGAGCAGTTTTGGGACAATCGTGCCTTTTGTATTATTACATGCTTTTGTTCCATTTTTTTTTTTTTTTTTTTTTTTTTTTGTTATCCGGCCACTTTACTTATCTAATCGAAAGAGATCATCATATCGCGCCTCTCTGGGATTCGAAGCAAAAAAGTCGGTTATACATACTCTTTCCAAACCTTTTTGTATGGCTTGTTTAGGCCAAGCCTGACACTGTTTTCCTCTGTGACTTTTTTTAGTNATCTGTTTTTCTTTGGTTTTACACTTAACTTTTTAAACTACAAGATTTAAATGGAAGCGGGTTTAGTTTCATTGGATAAACAATTAATTAATTGTTTGTATTATCTGAGCAGTTTTGGGACAATCGTGCCTTTTGTATTATTACATGCTTTTGTTCTTTTTTTTTTTTTTTTTTTTTTTTTTTTTTTTTTTTTTTTTTTTTTTTTTTCATATCAATAAAATTAAACGCACACATAGTCAGGGTGCCCATAGGCAAAAAAGTCGGTTATACATACTCTTTCCAAACCTTTTTGTATGGCTTGTTTAGGCCAAGCCTGACACTGTTTTCCTCTGTGACTTTTTTTAGTTTTGGGGCGTTTTTTAATTATTTGAACCCTAAATTTTTGACGCGTTAGACTGGAAAATCGGAAAAAGTTCTACGTCAGACAATATTAAAATATTGATTTATAGGGTCCAAACAATGTATCTTGAGAAAATCAACTGTTTATTAATCATTAATTAATATTAGTTCAAATTGATAAATATTAATTTTTACTAATTAAAATTAATTAATTTCATTGATTAATAAACAGCTGATTTTCTCAAAATACATTATTTGGACCCTATAAATCAATATTTTAATATTGTCTGACGTAGAACTTTTTCCAATTTTCCAGTCTGACGCGTCCAAATTTTAGAGTTCAAATAATTAAAAAACGCCCCAAAACTAAAAAAAGTCACAGAGGAAAACTGTGTCAGAATTGGCCTAAACAAGCCATACAAAAAGGTTTGGAAAGAGTATGTATAAGCGACTTTTTTGCCTATGGGCACCCTGACTAACACAACATGTACAAATTAACGAAAGGTTGGTTGCATTTGAAGTTGTAGAGCAACTATTCAAACGATGAATATAGAATGCGCCCTATATAGACTTAAAAGCAAGCCACTCTTATATATAATTACATAGCATTATTTATTTTACAGGATTTGGAATGCTAGAATCCGGTTGCGTCTCTCAAAAGAATGAAGTTAATATTATGATGAAGAATGTGGCTGATATTTTCATAGGAGGTTTGTCCTATTGGGCTGTTGGGTTCGGCTTAAGCTACGGAAGGGACTGGACCTGCCCTTTTTTTGCCCTAGGAGAATTTATTCTTGATACTGACGGTGACCTTCCCTCCGGTCCGAAATTCACAGCATTCTTATTTCAACTCTCATTCGCAACCACGGCCACAACTATAGTGTCAGGGGCAATGGCTGAAAGGCGAGCTATTTTCCATTTACTATTTTTTAATTTTAAGGAATTCCTGTAATTGTTGTCATTTAAAACTCCAAGAACGTTATTAAATAATTAGCAAAAGCATAATTTTAAAAAAGGAGAATTTAAAAACACCTACTTTATATCTACTCAAATTGTTATGAGTCTTGAAAGTTAAAGTTCCGTAATAGTATTTTAAGTTATTATTAAATTTAAGAAAACACTATTTTCTTCATGTGCCAATTCAAGACTGACTTTTTTATATTTAAATTAACATAAATAAAAACAATACGCGATCTCTATGGAGATCACGACAATCCCAGGGAAGCAGCTTTCTCTCAAGGGGGGTGAAATTCCACGATGTTAAATGCTGCCACCTGCTTACACCATAGCTCTATCTTCTTTCGAGCTTCTTCTGCAGCCTGCCGTCTTGGTCGCTGCACCAAGACGTTGCATCATTTGAGGTCGCTTGAACTTCTGAAGGATGCAGATGCCCTATTGACCTATTTAATAGGGAGCCGTCAGTTAACTTGACCTTTGCTGTCCTCACATCACCATCGTGGCCTTGAAAAAGTTCTGTAGTTTTTTCATTTTTTAATAACTGGCATAAACCTGACAGTTCTTTATCTTCTAACCCTTCTGTTTCTTGTGGATGAGGAATTAAAAAAAGAGATGGGGTCAGCGCCCGTTCGGAGTCGCTGTCAGTAATGCATGTAAGAGGACGAGAGTTCACCACGTTCTCTACCTCAGAAATGATAGTCTTCAACTCATTGATAGAGAGCCTAACACAACCTACGGTCCGTCTCAGACAGTTCTTAACATTGGAAAAAAATCGCTCATAAAACCCTCCTGTCCAGGGGGCTAGTTCTGGAATTCATTTCCATCTAATTTGGTTATTAGTTTGAGCAATGACCGAACTTGTAGCTTTAAATTGGGCTGCGTTATCGGATATAATTATAATAGGGGTCGTATCCAAAATTATGTCAATAGGCAAGTCAGGATTTTTATTAGCAATAACGTAGTTAGTAAATTTTGGTTGTAAGTCCTTAGGGTTAAGTGTATTTGTTTTAGAATTACCCACCAAAAGTGGAACAAAATTTTCACGATTATTTAAAGTTTTATTGTCACCAAAACAAAATTCTAATTCGGTAAGAAAACTCTCGATAATAATAGTCGGAGTAGACTTTCCAAAAGTATAAACAGATAGATTTTGAGTTTCTATGCGAGGTTCACCTATACGACGAGCAAGATTTTCATTTACGTAAAATCTTTGAGTTCCTCCATCAAGAATCATCCGCGATAAATAAATTTCCTTAGGACCTTTGACAACGACAGTTGCCGTTTGCATGATAACAGTTTCGCCTAATGAAACAAACGATATTTCAGGGTTAGAAATATTGTTGCTCTCAGTAACAGCACTATGATTTTCACCAAATTTGGAGGGACATAGACTTCTATGATTGTCATGCTTCATTTGACAGTGAGAACAAGGTTTATAATTTTGACAATTTTTTATCAAATGGTTTTGTAAACAAACAAAGCAACGACCTTTTATTTTTTCTTTTCTTTCTTTTAAAGTTTTAAATTTCCTTAGAATAATACTATATATAGAAGGAGCATAGAATCAAAACAACAAGCAATTACTGATAAGGGACTGAAGCCAACTTTCGCCGAGGGGTTGTGTCCATTAGACCAGGGGACCAACAAAACAACACTCTTTTTTTTTCATTTAAGCTGGAGAAGGTTGGCCACGCTTTAGTAACTATTCAAAGCCCGCTCACAAACGTCAAGAAAACAAGCCCTGCCATTGGTTATTGTTTACGTTTCACTCTGACGTCATTTTTTTCAACTCGCCCGTCATGATATAATAAACATTATTTTTAGCATATTTCAAGCTAAAATAAGATAAAACACAAAAAANCTACTACTACTACTACTACTACTACTACTACTACTACTACTACTACTACTACTACTACTACTACTACTACTACTACTACTACTACTACTACTACTACTACTACTACTACTACTACTACTACTACTACTACTACTACTACTACTACTACTACTACTACTACTACTACTACTACTACTACTACTACTACTACTACTACTACTACTACTACTACTACTACTACTACTACTACTACTACTACTACTACTACTACTACTACTACTACTACTACTACTACTACTACTACTACTACTACTACTACTACTACTACTACTACTACTACTACTACTACTACTACTACTACTACTACTACTACTACTACTACTACTACTACTACTACTACTACTACTACTACTACTACTACTACTACTACTACTACTACTACTACTACTACTACTACTACTACTACTACTACTACTACTACTACTACTACTACTACTACTACTACTACTACTACTACTACTACTACTACTACTACTACTACTACTACTACTACTACTACTACTACTACTACTACTACTACTACTACTACTACTACTACTACTACTACTACTACTACTACTACTACTACTACTACTACTACTACTACTACTACTACTACTACTACTACTACTACTACTACTACTACTACTACTACTACTACTACTACTACTACTACTACTACTACTACTACTACTACTACTACTACTACTACTACTACTACTACTACTACTACTACTACTACTACTACTACTACTACTACTACTACTACTACTACTACTACTACTACTACTACTACTACTACTACTACTACTACTACTACTACTACTACTACTACTACTACTACTACTACTACTACTACTACTACTACTACTACTACTACTACTACTACTACTACTACTACTACTACTACTACTACTACTACTACTACTACTACTACTACTACTACTACTACTACTACTACTACTACTACTACTACTACTACTACTACTACTACTACTACTACTACTACTACTACTACTACTACTACTACTACTACTACTACTACTACTACTACTACTACTACTACTACTACTACTACTACTACTACTACTACTACTACTACTACTACTACTACTACTACTACTACTACTACTACTACTACTACTACTACTACTACTACTACTACTACTACTACTACTACTACTACTACTACTACTACTACTACTACTACTACTACTACTACTACTACTACTACTACTACTACTACTACTACTACTACTACTACTACTACTACTACTACTACTACTACTACTACTACTACTACTACTACTACTACTACTACTACTACTACTACTACTACTACTACTACTACTACTACTACTACTACTACTACTACTACTACTACTACTACTACTACTACTACTACTACTACTACTACTACTACTACTACTACTACTACTACTACTACTACTACTACTACTACTACTACTACTACTACTACTACTACTACTACTACTACTACTACTACTACTACTACTACTACTACTACTACTACTACTACTACTACTACTACTACTACTACTACTACTACTACTACTACTACTACTACTACTACTACTACTACTACTACTACTACTACTACTACTACTACTACTACTACTACTACTACTACTACTACTACTACTACTACTACTACTACTACTACTACTACTACTACTACTACTACTACTACTACTACTACTACTACTACTACTACTACTACTACTACTACTACTACTACTACTACTACTATACCATCAATAATAATTTTGGACTGGAAGTATTATTTAATGTTGTTTCATTTATTATACAGGTGTTGTTTTCCTGCATATTGCCTCTTCTCCTTTCTAAACACAGTAGTCTATTGTGTACCAGCAGGATGGGTTTGGGGTGATCACGGATTTCTTAAACATCTAGGCTGCGTCGATATAGCAGGAAGTGGACCTGTTCATCTTATAGGTGGAAGTTCAGGTAAGGAGAAATATAATTATGGAAATTTAATTAGTTTAAGATTTTTTATGAAATGAAACAAAAAAGAACGATTTAACATCGAATTTTAGGTTCTTATATCCTTGTTACAAGTATCGTTAGAACCAAGCGAAATTCTATTATTTTATTTGCTCCCTACTGGAAGTATTTTCAAGGTTTAAAGACCATCATATAGCTTGAATCGAAGTATCGAAGTCACTAGCAACAAAACTCTACACTTATAGTTCAGGTAGGAGACTCAAAGATTCCACTGAAAAATGTTACCAAACGAGGAAGAAATTATTAACGATACTTGCTGGATGAGGACTAATTTTAGACACAGCTTTTAGTAGAACGCAATTATTAGCTTTTAGAAATCAATTTATAAGTCTATTGGGACGTCAGAGATGAAAATAAATATATGTAAACGAGGTTTCTACTTACACTAAGTATAATAATCAGAATGATATTTTTTACAGCTCTAGCCTCAGCTATGATGCTAGGCCCAAGACTTGGACGGTACACTCAAGGAAAAGAAACTATGGGTACTCCAGTTAACTGTGCAATGGGACTCTTTGTACTGTGGTGGGGATGGTTAGCTTTTAACAGCGGAAGGTAATATATTAATAGCCAATTTATATGTATTTATTTAACCAATCAATTTTGGCATTAGTAAACTATTCGGGCCTCTTTTAAAATGTAGACTAGGCATCGCGTGGCCCTATCATTGAAGCGAGCGTATAGTAATAGTAATAAATGTGTATTGAATATTAAAAAANTTGAAAACGATATTTAGGAAACTTAGGTAAAGATAGCTTAGGAAACTTAGTACAAGGTTTAGGAAACTATTTGTGTCGTGATCTCTATGGAGATCACGACACAAATGTAAAGAGGTAAAATGATACTTAATTCAAGAGGTTTTCTTAGATGGACTTTTAGAGTAGATATGAAAAGAGTGAAGGCGTTGTTTGGAATAAAAGTCCGTGTTGTTAACTTCTTTTTTTTATTTAATTTCAAAGCTACACTATCAACGTGTGCTTTTTAAGGGATTTTTTTTTTTTAATAAAACTTACCGGAATTTATTTAATAATTCCATTACTTTTACCGCATTAACATATACCATCACTGAGAGCCAGCATGTCCGTGTGGGTTAAACCACGTCTGCTCGGCTATCACTGAATCATAAGTGCAACGAGATGGGGTTCGATTCTTCGCCGTGACGCTCCGATTTATATGGCTCACTATTGATCACATCATACTCGCTTCGGCGGTACAATGTAGAAATGTATGATGTGTGAAGTGGCTGGAATTCTCCACCATGGGGCGTAAAAAGGGCCTAAGTGATGGCCTAATTGCAAGGTTCGAACAAGTGGTTCGTCCTACCCGTTCTAGTAGAAGGTACTAGAAAACTACTACTACTACTACTACTACTACTACTACTACTACTACTACTACTACTACTACTACTACTACTACTACTACTACTACTACTACTACTACTACTACTACTACTACTACTACTACTACTACTACTACTACTACTACTACTACTACTACTACTACTACTACTACTACTACTACTACTACTACTACTACTACTACTACTACTACTACTACTACTACTACTACTACTACTACTACTACTACTACTACTACTACTACTACTACTACTACTACTACTACTACTACTACTACTACTACTACTACTACTACTACTACTACTACTACTACTACTACTACTACTACTACTACTACTACTACTACTACTACTACTACTACTACTACTACTACTACTACTACTACTACTACTACTACTACTACTACTACTACTACTACTACTACTACTACTACTACTACTACTACTACTACTACTACTACTACTACTACTACTACTACTACTACTACTACTACTACTACTACTACTACTACTACTACTACTACTACTACTACTACTACTACTACTACTACTACTACTACTACTACTACTACTACTACTACTACTACTACTACTACTACTACTACTACTACTACTACTACTACTACTACTACTACTACTACTACTACTACTACTACTACTACTACTACTACTACTACTACTACTACTACTACTACTACTACTACTACTACTACTACTACTACTACTACTACTACTACTACTACTACTACTACTACTACTACTACTACTACTACTACTACTACTACTACTACTACTACTACTACTACTACTACTACTACTACTACTACTACTACTACTACTACTACTACTACTACTACTACTACTACTACTACTACTACTACTACTACTACTACTACTACTACTACTACNTATAAAAAAAAAATGTTCGTCTCATCGAGTAGGTGATAATAGAATTTTTTACCGTCCTGAAATTCCATTTTTAAATTTCAAGCCCACGTCAACGCGAGCATTGCGCGCGAACTCTTGGACGGATCACGCTGTCCAACGAACTTAGCCTGGGTATTAGTAAAAGGAACATGTATACCAAATTTCAACTAAATCGGTCAATTTTTACTCAATTTATCGTCGGACACGTAAACGTTACGGACAGACAGACAGACAAACATCCAAGATGCATATTTCGTTGAATGAAAGAAGCTCACTCACGCTTGCTTCAATTATCAATGAATAATCCAAACTACTTATCTGATAAAACAAAAAAGTTAACAGAAAATTGCCACGAAAAAAAAAAAATAATTTTGTAATGTTAAAATTGTGTTACGAAAATAGGAAAAAAAAAGAATCAATCCGTTTTAATTCGTTACATTTTAAATGTCGGATACAAAAGTATTTGTTTTATTTTGTGGGGGCTTGTTTTTTATTACCAAGCTCAGTTGAAAAATTAGAAAAATATTTTACACTCTTTATTATTATTGAGGGGAATTTTAATTGAATTCTTTTCAATTAAAGGGACTACCAATATTCACAATAAAAACAGTTAATTCTCAGACAATCATTTAGAGGAGAAAATAGTGAGTGGATTGCAGGGAGAAAAGGGGTAAATGTTTTTTTTATATATATATATTTTTTTTTTTAATTAGAGGAACAATCCACAATAGCTCCAAGGGTAGACACAATTGCATGCTAACCCCAAAAATATTTAAGCAAAGGGAAATTGCCGCAGGGGCCCAGTTCATTGTCAAAAGCGATTAGAGAACAGGAAGCCATAACAAATGAAGTTTTATTTTGTAGAAACATTCTTTAATGTTTCAAAGCAAGCAAAGCAGAAATATGAATATTATGGTCAATTGAATTAGAAAAATATTTTACACTCTTTATTATTATTGAGGGGAATTTTAATTGAATTCTTTTCAATTAAAGGGACTACCAATATTCACAATAAAAACAGTTAATTCTCAGACAATCATTTAGAGGAGAAAATAGTGAGTGGATTGCAGGGAGAAAAGGGGTAAATGTTTTTTATATATATATATATATATTTCTTTTAATTAGAGGAACAATCCACAATAGCTCCAAGGGTAGACACAATTGCATGCTAACCCCAAAAATATTTAAGCAAAGGGAAATTGCCGCAGGGGCCCAGTTCATTGTCAAAAGCGATTAGAGAACAGGAAGCCATAACAAATGAAGTTTTATTTTGTAGAAACATTCTTTAATGTTTCAAAGCAAGCAAAGCAGAAATATGAATATTATGGTCAATTGAAGAATAATTCTCTCTAGTTTGCACCTTTGTAACTTTGGATAATTTCTTTCAAGGGATCATACAGGTGAGTACAAATTAACAATTTGTTAATCAAAAATGGTTATATTTCACCCATTTCGGGCATCATCAGACCTAAAATAAAAAAATGAAAAATGATTTTCATTAATAAAGTTATAACTTATATATATAAAAAGAAATATAATCACTTTACAAAAATTAAAATAATAATAATAATTAGTTTTCTACTAACCTCAAGCCTTGCTTGTGTTAAATTTTACATTCTAAATTTTACATTTTTTTTTTTTTTTTTTTAAAACAATAT
>KZ651610.1:44690-68086 GCA_001010745.2 Gerris buenoi | reverse complement strand
AAAAAAAAAAAAAAAAAAAAAAAAAAAAAAAAAAAAAAAAAAAAAAAAATTATCTATGGTAACAGTTTTTTCTTAATTAATCATTTTGGCTTACTTAAACTTTTTGTTAAGTAAAAATTTTAAATTTATTTTAAGTATGCCAAAATGATTAATTAAGAAAAAACTGTTACCATAGATAATTTTTTTTTTTTGTTACAACCCTGTTTAGGGATTTTCTTCCTCTCATACATTTTTGTTGTTAGTGGTAGTTTCTCAGTGTGACACAGATGATCTGAGGGTCATTTTAGTTAGTTGTTTATAATTCTGTTTTCAAATATTGTTTTAAAAAAAAAAAAAAAAAAATGTAAAATTTAGAATGTAAAATTTAACACAAGCAAGGCTTGAGGTTAGTAGAAAACTAATTATTATTATTATTTTAATTTTTGTAAAGTGATTATATTTCTTTTTATATATATAAGTTATAACTTTATTAATGAAAATCATTTTTCATTTTTTTATTTTAGGTCTGATGATGCCCGAAATGGGTGAAATATAACCATTTTTGATTAACAAATTGTTAATTTGTACTCACCTGTATGATCCCTTGAAAGAAATTATGGTCAATGTTTTTAAAGTTGTAGTACTAAATAATCTCAAATAAAAACATTGGAGACTTTACATAGACTTACATGAAATAAACTGATTCGATGTTATTATTATGTTATGTTACTATTACAAAAAGCATACATAGAAAATTTGAGCTTTGAAAATAATTTAAATGCTTATAAATTAAAAAAAAAAAAAAAAAATATATAAATTCATTTATCTCAGATATCATATTTGGTATTTGGTACAAAAAAATGATATATTAAAAAGTTAAAGATTGTTGACATACGCACTCTGATCCCCTAAAAAAGAGTTATAACTTATTCTTTGCAGCACTTACGGCATTTTGAATTACAAGTGGGAGTATGCTGCCAAAGCAGCAGTCATGACGATGTTAAGTTCTTTTGGAGGTGGCTCAGTAGGATTAACCTACACCTTGATAGTAAATAAGGGTAAGACTAATATCATGGACCTTATAAACAGCGTACTCGGTTCCCTCGTCTCAGTCACAGGTAAAAAGTGAAATGTATTTTGAATTTGATGTATTTTTTGTACTTTATAAGTGTTAAGTAGGGTTATTTAGTATTAGTTACAACAAAAAGCCTTACGGCTTTTTGTTGTAACACAAACTTTTTACAAGAGGTCATAACACAAATCTATTCATGTTCTGAAGTTTGCCATTATCTTTAATCTAAAACTTGAATCCAAGAGATATATCACCATATTTTATGTATTCTTTCTATTAAATCGACAATATTATTAATTATTGAGATTAAATTACCCATATTATGATATGCAATAACTTGCAATACTTTATATCTATTTAAATACTTATTAAAAATTATTATAAAGTATTGGTAAAGTAGTTTATTCTATTGTAAGTTGTAAAGTATTTTATTAAGTATTGGTTAAATTATATTAATTAGCAAAAGAGCTAATAAATCTGCAGTTATAAAAAGCGTTTAAAGCCGGGACATCACTCGAATGCAGTGTTCGACATAAGCATATAACTTCTCAAATTCACAAATAAAAAAAATTCCAAAATGATCCAAATTCATACCCAGCGATTTCTTTACTGTATGGAACACTGCAGATTAACCAAAGAGGATTCAATTAAAATATTTACTAATCATTATTTTAATCTATGATTATGAAATCAAAAATATCAGTGATATTGGCGTGATGTCTAAAAAGCAGGTACAAAAGAAGCTAAAACTCAATCAAGTATTGTTTCTGCAGATGCCTAAAGTAAGTTATTGAGACGTCTAAATCTAATTTTCCAAAACAAGTCTCTTTTATGCTTTATTTAATGAGAGAAAGCAAACAAATTCTTTCTCGTAATATTCCATTTAGAACTAAGATGGAAATTTTCTCCATATTTTTATTCTGAGAAAGCGAAAGGATTATATTCGGTGAATAACCTCCAAAGAGCCGTATTTTATTTATGAGAGTTATAAAAGATTCCTTGTTCTTATATTTCCTCGGAATCTCCTTTTGAAAATAATATTTAATGTATAATATAAAATATTTTACTTCTTAAATTGAAAAGAGAACTTATTTTTATTCAAACTAACCCTATTATAGGATATTTTCCTTCCTAATTATTTTATTTTAATAGAAACAAGCAAAGTTATATATAGATTGTCAAAGGAAAGAATGGAACTCGTTAGCGTATGTTTGTCCACATTCTTGTGTAGACTGACTCCTTTTATCTCTTCGAGAGGAGGATTATTGATTTGTTTATAACCTTACCCCTGCAGCATATGCGCACTACTTTCAAAGGTAACAGTCGGGAAGGTTTACAAAGAAAAGGCTCACTTATTATTTATTATAATCACCGGAGCATTTCTTACTTCCTTTTTTTTACAATTTAGGGCTGATTACTTACGCATAAAAATCAGTTTTGTCACCAAAAAAGGTTTAGAAGGATTTAATTCTTAATTTGTAAAAGTAGTCTGTTTTAGTAGTACCAAATAAAACCATATCATGAGTTATGTGTTTCGCGGGAAACATCTAGTACTTCAGATAATAGTGTGCAACCATGAGGATTTTGACGTTAGTAACTAAAAAAGATTTCCGCTAGAGGAGTCCAAATTAACTCAATGCACAAGTATCTGCTTAAATACTTTATTGCCGCAAAGCGCTATAATCTCAAAAAACAGGTCAACATCATTAAACCAATACTTTTACTAATAGGTTTGTTCTAAATAATAGGTGCCTTTAAACCAATACTTTTACTAATAGGTTTGTTCTAACCCCCCTATTTGTATTGTCCCGCGGATCGTTCGGGATCGTTTAGGACAGATTTTGCATATACACATGCGCTAACATTTGTACTGTAATAAAATCATGTCAGGGTGGAACGGGTTTAGGACTATAATTCGCACCGTATTAAAAACATTCATGGAAACCTACCAATTAGGGAACCTTCCTATTGACATATGTGACGATTGACATAAAGGCCCGGCTGATTTACACGTATTAAGTTGTTAAGTGGTTAACTAAATTTTTAGCGACTTAATGCATGTAAACAATGAATTTAGTAATAAGTTGCAAGTTAAAATGTAGCGTGCTACTAAACATAAACAAGTAGAATAGACATTTTTTTATTTTTCTGTTTAGTAGGTGGGCGTGGCTAATCCCTGGACATGCGCAATTTAGTTAAATGCACAAGTTTGTCGGAACCCCGCTTATAGATTTGCAGATCTTAGTTTATTGTATATTTTTAAAAATGTTTTATTTGACAAAAATTATATATTATTTACAAATACATACTTTATTTCGTCCAAAATCTAATTTAAAATAATTTTTAAGACAGTATTTATGACTTGAACACGTTGTTCAACGTCCATTATTAGTGAACTAAACAGCTTAACTAAATATTAAGTTTAAATACATGTAAAAGCTTTCTAACAATTAAGTCACTTAAAATTTAGTTAACCACTTAACAACTTAATACGTGTTAATCGGCCTTAATTAAGCGCATCTAATACAAACCAGTACTTGGTATTGTCAGAGGATTGTTTGGACCATACAGTAAAAGGTTCGCAAATGATCCCTGCACGGGTTGGATCAGTTAAGAATTGTGGTACGAAACTCTGTCACAAGTCGGGTTGGCGTTGGAACGTCTTATTTCCATTGCGCCTGCCCATTACGATCCCTGTGGACGGTACGCTTGGTTGGAACAAACCTTATACAGCATTTTTTTAAAGATTGGAAGCGTTTTGTGGTGTTAAACTTTCATTAGACATACTTGTTTATTTTTATAAAAGCTTTCTTCGTATCGATTTTTGATTGCATCGTCTCAAGATAGTTTAATTCAATATTAATTACAATTATTTGATTCTTCTTTTATTCAAAATATTCTGTTTACCTAGTTCATGGTGAGTATTATAGTAAAATGTTTACTGTTAGCAGTGTTTCAATGTACTAATGTACCTTTTTATACCTTTTCAGCTGGCTGTTTCCTATACACAGCATGGGATGCAATGACTATTGGAGCTGTAGGTGGTTTTTTGACTTGTGTAACTCAACCTTTCTTCGACTACATTAAAATAGACGATCCCGTTGGAGCAGCGTCAGTACATGGTAATTGATCATTCTACATTTTACATGGGAAATAATATTATTTGCCAATCACAAACACTGGACAAACCATCAAATTTATAGGTGTCGAAAAGTTTTTTATTTTATTATTACAATTAAAACTTTTTTCTACAATACACCATTTTAACAGTAACTGTACAACCTTTTACATTCAAATCACGCATATGCAGCTGCTAGGATTCACGATTTTCTTCTTTTTTTTTTTAATAGAAACTTTATTTCAATACAGGAGTATCTGGTTTCTGGGGTGTGATAGCAGTTGGACTTTTTGCAAGAAGCCCTGTCTACTTAAACACGACAGGAGGCAGGCATGGTCTTTTTAAAGGTGAAGATTTGTATTAAATATTTTAATTTAATTGTTTCCCGAGTAAATTTATAATACGCATAGAATTATAAAGAGGAAATCTATTTGCATAGTTGTCTCAGTTTGTATGCAGCGAATAATCTTTGTACTATATGGCTTTGAAGGAACAGAAAATTATTAAGCGTGTTCATAAACTCTGTTAATAAAGCGCCTATGAAGGTATTATGAAAAAAGACCGATGCTATCATCCCTCCCGTTCATAGTTTCTGCATATCTTGTCTTTACCATCTCTTACTAGCTCATAGTACAAAAAATAATTGATAATTTGCATTAGCAAGATTTCAGGTAGTAAATTCACCTGTACATTTGAAGGCTGTAAAATCATTCTCATATATTGTAGTTATAAAGAAACCTAGTGCAGCAATTCCCCGGACTGAAGTAATAGGTGAAACCACTAAGTATACCGTAAGTCATAAATTGTCTAAGTCGAGAAATGTCCTACTTTTACGACAAATTCTTAATTGGGTACTTATTACTTAGGAAAACATTGAGTACGTGTATTTAATAAACGCACACTTAATAAATGTGACATTACTAGGATGTAAAAGCAGAAAACCATTAAAATGTACGAAATAGGACGCAGGAAAAGGAAGCTATGTGCTAGCTAATTGGCAGACTATTTTTATGCATTATTAGAATAAATAAACTTAAAAAAGATATATTATGCATAGTATTTAAACTCAGAAAAGATTTAAAATTACTACAGGATTGGTATTATCATTACACATAAAATTTATCAAAATCATGCTTTGGGTGACATTTTCTATGTGTACTTTATGGTAAGCAAGGTGTAATTATAAATAAAATTTCCGTTGTCTGCTAAACCAGCACTATTCACAAGACTTGCATGTTCTTAATTATAGGTATTCAATTCTACAATATTACATGGATAACAAAACTATTTTATTTATGTACTAGGGGGCCCTGCCCCCTACTCGCTTCGCTCGTCAACCCCCCCCCCCCCTGGGGGGACGCTGCGCGGCCGCAGCCTAGTGTAGGGTATTAGAATTATTTTGTCTATTTATTATATATTAGAACCGGGGACCGTTCAAAAAGTTTAAATCCGCTGTAATAGTTTTTTGTTCAAACTAGTTTGAAACTGTTCGACGTATTATGTTCGACGTGCATTAGCAACAGGAGTTTAATTTTAGTCCGATGCGCACGCGTCGGAAAGTTTCAAACTAGTTTGAAGTGTGGTTGAAACAAACCTATTAATAGGTGGTAGGTCTCACGTCGGAAACAATTAAGTGTGCAAATGAAATTTGTATCAGTTTAGTAATATATTTTATTACAAAAGTTGACGAAGACGAAGTTAAAATCTAGGTAATATTAAACTGTAATGAAATAAGCGAAGTAATATTAAATAGACTCCACCCTAAAAAGCCACACCCAGTTTGTTCTACATAAACTCTAATATCCTTTATATTTACAAAGAAATTTACAATTTTTGATTCACTCTTCCTTCCCTTTATATAACTGATATATTTATGATAAGAAACTAAAAATATTACCTCATATAGATAAGATATCTAGAACACGTATTTATAGAAATTATTGCATGAATACCTAATCATTTCACGAAAAGGATTAATAAGAGTTGTGCACGACTAGAATATTTTTAGCATTTAGTTACATAGGAAGTAAGGATGTAGGGCTGGGAAAGCACGTAGTTCTGACGTCAGACTCTGTCTAATCCCTATGTTTATGATTATACCCCCACCAAGCAAGGATTCCCATGACGTCACATTCAAACTAGTTGGAAAAACATTTTCTCTCCACAGTGTTTACCTGATAGCCTTAAGAAAAACACTAAAGAGATAAAATTATAATTATAATTAAAGTGAGATTACTTAGAGCAAACTTGGAAAACCATGAAGATAACAAACAAGACTAATATACAGTTATTTATTAAAACTATATATTATTATTTATAACTCTTTCCATATCATGATAGACAGTATTTTTAACATTAAGAGAGCAAGTGGAGTTGATGTCAATAAAATAAAGAAAATCGGAAATCCTCTCCTCAAAATGAATGTTTATATCACAAAACTAGTTTTCGGCCTCTCGGCCATCATCAAGTGCCGGTAAAAGGTAAAGGAAAACCCCGACGTTAAGTCACATGAGAGACAAAAAACGGACTCAAAATAATGCAGACAGAATAATAATTATCTTTTAAAAACAAAAATTTAAATCGAGGAACTTAAGAGAGATATTATAATATATATATATTATAATATTTTTGAATAGATTGCTTCCGAGTCCACCAGAGAACATTTTTAGTCACGCGTCTGTCGTTCAACTTTTTTTGAACCACTTAAAAACCTTACTTACTTAATCACACCATCTTCTACCTAATTGTGTAGAATGATCTTCTATACATAAAGGTCGTAGAGCATCTAGCTGCGATCTTCATCTTCAGTGAACCTTCTAGCTTGGATCAAAGGCAAAGGCAAAGACATCCCACGCTTTTGGAGTATGATCTTGATATTATCATTTCATGTGGTTCTCATTCTGCCCCATTGATATTATTCCTTTTGGGTGGCTTCATAGCTTTGTTTTGGGTACCAATCTTCATCCATTGTCGTGATATGTCCAAACCATCTTAGCTGACGAGTTTGGATTAGTTTTAACGGAGCTTATTTGAAAATGATCTCGAAAGCACGAATTTATTATTTTATCTTGTCTTGTTACTTCTCCCACCTTACGAAGGTATATTATTTCCAAGGTTTGTAAGTTTAAGTGCTGTTTATTAGTGAATTTTGACGCAATTTAGATGGTTTGTCTAAATTTCTTTATAGATATTCTCATGTTAATTTTAACCATATAAATGTGACCACACTGGGAATCGAACCAATTTCTAACATCCTGCAATTAATTTTACTGAACCATTCGTCTAATAATAGGTCGCGAGGAAGCTATGTACCTTACTAATTGGCAGACTATTATTAAATAAAATGGTGTCAAAATCCAATATTTTATTGATAAATGTAAAATAAAGTGTCACCTATTGAAATTAGAGGGCTGGGTCTTGAGATTTTTAAGAGGGTTTAACCTATGTTCTTGAGTGCTTTAAAGCCGTATAACTATGACTTTCTTTTGTTTCAGGAGGAGGATGGTATCTGCTTGGTGTGCAAAGTTTAGCTTGCGTCTGTCTTTCAACCTACAGCTTTATAGTGACAACTATACTTCTTTGGGTAAGTCATTGCAAAAACCATCAGTTTTATCACTATAAAGTTCATAGTTACTAGATCCATGCCAATTTAAAAAAAATAGGAAATTATTCCTTGGTATGCCTAATAGATACCTTATCAGAAATTATATAAAGTCTATTATATATTAATCATAATTATCCTATTATTAATTATATATTAATCTTAATTATCCTATTAATAAAATCTGTGCAATTATTATTTGATTTCAGAGTATAAATAAGATCACACCCATAAGGATGTCTGTTCATGACGAACTTATTGGAGCCGACTTAATTGAACATATGATAAGGTAATAAAAGAGCATAAATTGAAATTTTAAGCGATTATTGCTTAGAAAATTGTTAACTAAGATAATATATGTATATAAATTTCTTGATATTTTGAGTTCCGTACAAAGTGGGTAGAATGAGGAATATAAAAGAGGAAGTGACTTTAGAAGTGGTTTGAGGTGTGCACAGTTCCACCACAAAGTAATAAGTAGAACTGGAACGCATTGATTAGTTGGATGGCAGACTATTTATTACATTACATTGACTTCAGCAGGCTTTTCGTAAATTAAATCTATTTTATGAATACCTTTTTTGCAAGCTTCGGTCTATTATAGTCAATATACTAACAATTTTAAGGTACAAATCAATTCATCGATCTGAGTATCACAAAGTAGATAAAACGAAAGAAGAGTTTAGAGGTGGCCAGTAGCAAGAGGTTAACAGTTCTACCACAAAGTAGATAGAATTAGACTGGTAGGTGGAACTATTATATCACATTATTCTCTCCAACAAGCTTTCCAGGATTTAATTATTTATCATGACTATTTTAATTTTTACATTGTTCAATTGTTATTTAATATACTAAATATTCTTATTTTTCTAAAACTGATCAAATTATTTTCAATTTATAAAATTGAAAAATATTTTCAGGCATCGTGGAGTAGGAGTATCTAGAGCCGTGTCTATACTTGCAGAAGAAGACAAAGTTTCCTTCGATTTTTCAGGAGCCAGAACAGTTGGCATAAATACAGGTAGGGGTTAAAATAACAAACCAAGAAATTTTAAGATTTTGGCAGGAAAAATATGATATCTTACAAAATATGAGACGTATGAAAAAGTTGCTATAAACAGTTTATTTTCTTCTTTTTTTTCTTTTTGAATTTTTTATTTTCTTTTTGAATTTTTTATTTTCATTTTAGATAAAGTAAAGTAGAGTCTCGCTAATCCGAATTCGATGGAACTGAGCACTGTCCGGATCACAGAAAGTCCGCATTAAACGGAATCCGTTTTAAATGTCTCTAAAACTAGTTTTAGCTGGGTTAAACTATTAAAATCGACGTTTTTACCTTAAAACTTACTGTTCAGTTTAACGTAGGTACACTATGACTAAATGATTAAATAGCAAAGAAAACCAAGTATGTTGGTTTCTTATTAATTATTACTAATTATACCATTAAAATATTTTTCAGGACATGAAATATTTCTGGCAGGTTATTCCGGCTCTAACAAAAATAAGAAAAAAAATAAAGTGAAACCAAAAACGGACAAAATCCATTTTATGCTAAAAGAAAAAATAAGATTTTCAGATTCACCGAAGAAAATGATGGCTTGGATAGATTGAAATGCAGAATATAATACTCGTAAATTACTGTAAAATCAATTAATTAAAAAATATATTTTTTCAAATATTATACTATTACCATAGATAACTTAATAAAATAAATAAATTTGTTGAATTATATTTCTTATAAAAATATATTTTTGTTATCACTTAAAATATATGTAAATTGAAAACAAGCATGGTGTTATCTGCATATCAAAACCTGGAGGTCCCATTTTTTTTTACAATTTTTACACCACTTGGCAAACTTATGCTCAGAGAAGAAAGGTTTACCCACTAATCCCACTTTTTCCAGTTAGCATTCGAGATTACTTCAATTTCAAATACATAGTTATTTTTGTATATAATCACATCTATATAGTACTCAGCATCCTTCAAAATATCATTGATCTAATGCTACCAATCAAAATGTTTTTTTTTTCTATTCAACAGTCAGCAAAGTTTGACTTATCAAATTAGCAAATACTCACTTTGAAATACGCAGGAAGATGATCATGATAGAGGTAGAGTCTCTCCCTTCCCTGGCATTTAAGCAGAAAAATATTCAAGTAAATCTATGTAGGAATATGTTTATATATATACATATATATATATATATGCATATTCATAAAATGTTGATTCCAATACTTCACAGTTGTGTACAATTTAATTTTAATAGATAGTTTTAATTAATCATGTGAAGAAGCAGACCCTAAAAGGCCAAATTCTAAAGAAGAAAACATTTACAAAACAACAAATTTAAGCATTCGTTTATGAATGTAATTTACATTTCAATAGTCAATATAATAAATTATTGGATACCGTTATACTGGCTAATTTAAATATGAAAAAAAAAAAAAATGTGAAAGTACTTATTGAGAAAGTATACTTAATCGACATTTACAACTTGTAAATTACTTCACTAGAGTACAACTATAAGTAATAAAAAACAACAAATAAAAATAATACATAAGAAAGAAAAAAAAAATGATGGTTATAAGAAAATAAATTGTTTGTTGTAAACTAAAATTATTACGGTTAAAGAATTTTTTAATTTAATTTACTTTAAAAAATCCAATCTCTTGAAAGAAGAAAAAATAAATAAACATGTCAAGGTAGTATGAAAAAAACACACACAAACACAAAACTTATTAAATCCGTTGACATCACATAGAGAAGAGGGGGGAAAAGTACGTATACACTAGTGTACATTAAAAAAAAAAAGTGTGTTACAAGGGTTCAGGGTAAAGGGAGCGGAAAAAGGAAAAAAGTTACCCAGTTAATATGATGGTAAAATCGTGTCGGGGGCGAACCGTCGGGCGCCTGCCCCTAGATAGGAGTGGGGGCAGAGCAAGGGGCCCAGAGGGGGCATCTTATAAGTGGTAAGCAGGCTGCCAGAGCCTCTATTCCAGATACCCCACCCTTCACGTATCATCCCTTAGCATCCCAAGCTTCCTCCTTGTACTTCAAGCAACCCTTCAGTCAATACAGTAAGTAGACAAATTTCTGCCTTATAATATAATAAGTACCTAAAACTATTTTTAGACATTTTTAAAAGCATCTTAAAAATCTATTAATATTTCTATTTAACAATGAAATTATACAATTTTAAAAAAATAATAAGCATTTTTAATTATATAATAAATATATTTATGCATCAAATTATTTAACTTAAATAAAATAAAACATTCAATTTTTTTCAATATAAATATTCAAACATTTCAATATAAATATATTTTATTTTTCTAACTATTCTTATTTAATGAAGCTGTTATTCATTTTTAGTAAATTTAAAATGTATGTAAAGGTTCTATAACAAGGAACGACAATATTCAGAAAACATATGTTACACATGACAGTTTTTGTTTGAATAATTTTCTAAGATATAGAAATAGTTATTACTTTAAGTATTGTTGCATTGTCAATAAAACAATTCAGCTAAAATTGTATCTATTTACAAGTGCCACAATAAAATTAAATAAATCTGTCTAATACAACTACTAAACTTTCATTCACATGTATGACTACATAATTACTTGGTCCAGTGATTTCCATTGTAGGTTCTTTTCAGTTCTGGTGGTTGCATTTAATTGTCTTAGAAGATTTTATAAAAATTTACCATAAAAAGAACATTTACCCAATGGAGGAATCGAACCCGGGTTCCCACCGCCCGTGTTTAGAGCTACTGTCTCAGGAACTAGATTTTTCCTGGGAAAACGACTTATATTGTTAGATTTACATTTAAATTGTCTAAATGCTAGAATTGTTTAATCAATATCGTTAGAACCGAAGAAAAATTATTTGAAGTCCCCAACAAATTTAAAGTTAAATTAATTTCTTAATTTATGGGATATGATTTTTCTGTTTGGTAAATTTCATCGAAATCGCCCAGTATTTTTTATTTCTTTATTTTATTTCTTTATTACGTCTAATCTTATCTGCATGTTTATTACGTTTAGGTTCGCAAAAAAAAAAATAAAAATAAAATTATGTACAGACAGTGAAGAGACTACAAATGTGTGAAACAGATTTATGTGTAGGAATGTTTTTGGTGTAGGAAATAAAGGAAAAATAAAAAAAGGAATCATGAATTGGTCACAAAAAAATATAAACATTTTCAGCCAGCTAATATGTATTTTTTCTCAGTTTTAATTATTTTTAAGGACGTACATGCTTCTTAAATATTGCTAGGTGTATATTTCAAAAGAAAGCTTGGAAATAAAAACAACAAATTCCCCTTGGATTTTATAAAATAATACAGTAGTTTTAATAACAGAGTTCTAAAAGTTTAAGAAATATTAGTTGCTTGCTCTTTAATACAGATTTTATATTTTATACGTTTAAAGTTACTTAAAATTATTCGTCAATATTGCATTTATCATTCGATTCATAAACAGAAAAATACATACTTATTGTGACGGTTATAAAAAAATTTAATTTGAATGAATTAATTCGATGAATAATATTTATTGAAACCCTCTAAAATNAAGTAAAAATGAGTGCTGAAGTTTTTTGGCTTAAATGTAATGGAATTTTTGATCCGATAGCTGAGTGTTGCTAGCTTCATCCTACCGCTATAGACCATTAGACCATCCTATCCAGATCTGGCTCTTCAAGCAAAAAGATTAGAGACCCCTGCAATGGACCAATGAAAACCACTTCTCTCTAATGGTTAAATAAAAATTAAGGACAATATTACAATAGCCTACTAGGAAAAGAGGTGTCAAATGAATCATAATATTGACTAAAATAGATGAATAATAATAATAATAATAATAATAAAAGCACTAAGTATAGTTAGGATTAGGCAATCCTGAGTACACTGTGTAATATAAAAAATAAAATTATTGTGATTCACTTTTTAGGATATTTGCTTTTATTTATAATTATTCATCTATTAAATTAATTAGTTGTTTTATTAATATACAAAGTCAGACGAAAGATGCTTTTGCTACAACAAACCTAGTATTTATATAGCAAATTTGTTGCTGCATTTTATTTCTGGTGGCTTGCGACTTAGTTAAAGAGTCCGACGGTAATTATCTTAGACATTATGATTTAAGTTAATTTCAGAAATAGTCCAATATCCACATTTTTTTTAATGTTCTTCAATATTTTGTAAACTATAATGGTTAAATTACCGATTACCGGTATTTATTAAATAAAATACATAGTGTATATACATTCACTATTAGGCTTATAAACTATAAATATCTACATCATTCTTTGAAATATACACACAAACAAATTAGGAAGTTAAATTTGAATATAAAAAATAAAGGAAAATAACCCACAAAAAAAACTGTTTAATGAAGAAGATTTCCAAATAGACATAAAATATTACATAATTCATTTATATTAAATTAAAGTTTTGTCTGTTTATTGATCAGAATAATTCAAATTTGTTGGATACTTTTTCTTTTTAATCTTAAAATTTAGCCAATTTAAATTTTAGCCACAACTTTTCCCTGTATGTACGTCTGTTGTCACAGGTCTGACTATATGAATGCATACTGGCTTTACATGATTCATTATTTTGATGCAGTGGTGTGCGCTACCGTGGGGCAATTTTGTAGACTTGGTGGCATCGAAAAATAAATTGATATATTATTTGCTTCCGAGCTTAACGAAGGTAACGGAAGCTATGTGATCGTTGTGAAATACAAAAATATGATTAATGTCTCCGATCTCAAAAATTCAGACAGAATCCGTTAAGACTTCTGGGAACATTTTTGGTTATGAATCTGTCTGGCTCTCAGTTTTTACGAACCAACATATTTTATCTTAAAAACTACACGTCCGATTTTAATGGAATTTGTGTGGTAGGTCATAATTGACTCGCTGATCGTCCAATATACGTTTAAACCTTCTGCGCTCATTTGTTTCTCTTCCACATGGGCACAAACATGGTGTACAATATAGTCCTGAATATTTATTTACACCTACAGCTTCAAAAGTATTTATCTAATTTGTACGAAACTTTTATAGCTTATCCTAAAGATAGCCCAGATTAATTTCCACCGTTTGCGCTCTATGACGTTTGCTAGATAATAACAAATTAGATAATAATAGCTTGCGAAAGCGTAATATTAATAATGTACGTGAAAGGATGCGAGGATGCCACAATAATTGACAGTCAATTTTTAAATATATTGAATTTTTTTAAATAACGTTGGAAAAACTATTTATAGCAATCGCGGTTAATACTTTCACAAAACAACAGAAGATTAAAAGTTTCTATCACATGCTTTGTATCGTCAAAATATATGTATACTGTTTATTTTAATAAGTGTTCTTCTATAACAAATAATTCATTCCATACTAATTTGGTAGTATTTATTTTTGTTTGTACTTCTACAAATATTATATGAAATGCTCTTGAGGCTTATATATTGTTATACGCATAATTAAGATCATTGTGAGATTCAGAAATTCAATATTTCATAAAATAATTTTACTCATCGAGTAGATGAGTAAAGTGGACGGATAAGAACCCCCGTCCTGTAATAACCTGAGTTGTTGATCGGGACCAAAAAAATAAAAATAAAAATTTAGGAACATTTGAATGTAATAAATAACCTCCAATTCGCGCGTTATAACTTCAATACCTGCGAGTCACAATTTTAATTATTAATAAGGGATGAATGGTACAATATAGAACTGATTAAATTTTCTATGAAGGCGTTGGAAACGAAAATATTTAGGCTTTTCATTTAAGCGCTTGGCCTACATGAATTAAAATAGGAAACAGCTACTGACTCCTAGCATGCCGCGCTCCCCGGGGGATGAAGGCTAGTTGCTTTTATGTTTATGTAATTCAATAAACTGTGACAATATTAATATTATTGTCATTTTTTTTCATAACTACTTTTTTATTTGTAGTTAATAGAAGAAACTGCTTGTACTGGGTCTGTCATTACCTGTAAATAGAAATTCCTTCAGAAAGGAAGAAAACATAAAATACAATATGTATTTTCTCTCTTTAAAATTAAGAGTTGATGTGTATATCACTGTATTTATTAGATAAGATCAGACAGTAGGTACAGCAAACATGTTTTCAGCAGTAGCCGTGGGTCAAATGGTTTTAGGTTTCTGTACAAAGTAAAAATGAAACCTTATATAACGGCTCTGTCTGTCTGCCTATCTGTCCGTCCGTTGACTTGTTTCAACTCATAAACTACTATAGCTAGAAGCATGAAATTTGGCACAAAGGTTCATCTCGGCATTTTAGACAACTGGACAGATTTTGGAGTTTTTACACATAATATTTCCAAGATGGCGGCCCAGACAATATGGCGGGTGACAAAAAAAAATTTAGTTACCATGGCATGTTATACATCAATTTAAAGGTATTGAAGTGTAGAAAAAGAATATTCAACTATTAAAATAACACACGTAATATTTTCAAGATGGTGGTCAATATGGCGGGCGTTAAATTTAAAGGTCTTGAATTGTAGAAACAGACTATGCAACAATTACACTTAATATTTAAACCTAATCGTACAGAAACCGGAGATTATCGCCTCACGTACTTACGTGAAGCGCGCCTTACTTGTTTGCTTGCAATATCCTCAACACATATTTTAATTTTAACAAATTATTTTTCTTGAGAATCATATTTTAAAATGTCTCTAAGAAGAAAGCTACTTGAAATTTTTCTTTTCTTCTATAAAATGACAATGAGTAATTGAAAAAGGTTAGTGATCAAGATTTGGTGGTATTTATTGACGATGAATGTTAAGATACGAAGGAACTTGATAAATTATAATCAGAACAAGTTACATCGAACAAAGTATACTAGTTTCGAATTTCGAATGTAAAGTTAATATTCGTGTAATAGGTATTAGCAGACTGTCAAATTACTAAATGTTTGAACAAAAATGTCTCAAAAAGAGTAGGATTCAATCTTCTTCAGCAAGGAAAGCCAAAATATGCCAAAATAACACTTGCGATGAATATGTCTTTATAGCATTTCACAACTTTTTTACTTACGTAAAAACATGTTCTAACAGACGGTGAAGACAGTTTTCTAAAGAATTTTCTCAGCACCCCGTTGTTCAGCCAATCTTCTGGCTTGGATCAGAGGAAAACCATGCTTTTCGAGTATAGCATGGTTCCTGATGGTGTCTATGTGGTCTTCTTCCGCCTCTATGTTTTCTTCCTTCAGGTCTCACAGCTCTACTAATTACTTAAAACTAATTATGTAATTTAAGTAAATTTTTAGTTTATTCGGAACATTTTATTTTCTCTTCTTCCTTATCGATAACTTAGTTCGGTTCATATGAGAGCATATTAGTGAACTAGAATACTTCATGTTTTCCTAGAAACTTCCCAGTGCCAAACAGTTTGCTTTTCTCTCATTGATTCTTATTTATGATTGACATCGGCACTAACGATTATGCCGACGACGTATTTGAAGATTTTATATATTTTTCATATATACATTTTTCCTCATTACATATTTAATTTTGTTGTATCCACTGTG
The DNA here is from genome assembly GCA_001010745.2 of Gerris buenoi. Lineage (NCBI taxonomy): Eukaryota > Metazoa > Arthropoda > Insecta > Hemiptera > Gerridae > Gerris > Gerris buenoi. Next base: position 51,741 of record KZ651610.1, on the reverse strand, counting down.
ACTTTTATTCCTGTGTTCTTTAATTCTTCGACCCAGTTGTTTATCATGCTTTGCAATTTTCTAATAGATTCAGCTATAATTATAATTTTTACGTCGTTTAGTAAACAAATGCCATGTTTAATTGGCATTCAATTCCGATTCGCGGCCGTGAAACTTGTGACTTAGGCTCGGATGACGGTATTCACTAGTATGACAAAAATAACTCCGACTCTTAGTATATTTCCTTGCCTTTTCTGCAGGTAGTTTGGAACTTCCTGTTCTGACATGGCTTCTATAAGTAAATATTTCTAAACCCACAAAATTAGTGGATCTTAATGCTTTTTGAGGTTACAATACTGTATTATCTCAAAACCAAAAAGATTTAAACCAATTTTTAATTAATAATGAGGAACAACCGCAGAACCCATTAAACGTTGTCTACTTGCCGCAATAGAGCCCACTACCACGTTCAATTTGTTCGTTCTGCTGAACGTACAAATTATTATTTAAGTAAGAAATCAACCAAATTTTGTAGTTTAGACGATGCTACCTACTACACTACATTAGCACATTAATGCACCGATTCTAAAACAATGTAATTTTTAATTCAATATAAGTTTTGGAATATTCGCAGCATTCATAATCGCTAGTGGCATTAACATAGTAAAATAAAAGAAAGCAACATTTTTCATTTGACTATTAATTACAATAACTGAAACATGAAAACTGAGAGGAATAGTTTTTTCTTTACAGAATGTCGGAAAAAGACTACTACCTAATCCTTGTTCTCTGCTGCGCAGCTGTTGTGTGCAACTCTAAAACGCTATTACAACCTTCAGCATACTATCAACAATATAGCGATAACAGCTACGACATTCAGGTAACTATTAAATATTTATTATGTATAGCAAGTATGTGACGTCATTGCGAATTTTCAAAAGCTAATTCTATGTTTAAATTTCGAGATAGGGGTTTAATAGAGGTTTAATTTTTTTCGTTACCTACTTCTACTTTAAGGAATACTAAAGTGTATCGTAATAATCATGGATAAATTATTTTTACCCACCTCGTTGAATATAAAGAAATATCAGATAAATATCGTCAATCGTGGGTAGAGCTAAAATTAATGGGAAAGTTATAACTACTTAGTAAACAACTATAAGCAAGGTTCAAGTTAAGTAGCTTCTAGCCGAATGTTCGTTCGGTAAGGATTACGTCAATATGCTTAAACGTGCTGGTTTGTTCAAATACANATATATATATATATATTTAGGGCTTAATTAGATCTATTGAGATTCATCCTACCGCAAGTGACATTTAGTTTGATGCGAATGTGAAAGCATCTCGTCAGTCTTGAATGTCTTCATTAACGAGATTGCTTTGCCAAACTCACCTTCATTATAGACATTTCCAATTTATTTCCTTCGCCGAAAACCAGAATATTTCATTAATATAATCCTCGTTGTACTTTAAATTTCCTAACAAAATAGTCTACTTATCCATCATGTAATTCTCCTTTAAACAAATCTGAGCACGTTTTGACGTGACTTATAATTTTCGTCCTGTAGAAAACTTTACACTTAAATTAACTTTTTTTAAAGTAAGGAAAAATAACTTTTAGATAAATAAAGGCCTAGTTTGATACGTTATGAAATATTCTCAGCTTGCAAACAAACGAAAATATGAGTTTTAGCTGAAGAGTCGAAATATTAGGTGCATAGAATAATAAAACTGCTTTGGATTGTAAGACCTCAAAATTAAATAAGCTTGAGTGACCTACAACGTCAATGGTATATGAGATAATGTTATAAATAATACAAGGCTTATGTGAAAGTTGCCAGGATAACTTCCCAATCTCTCTCTTAAGATAATTTACCAATCGAAGAACTACTATATCAATCGAAGAAGAAATTATATTTGTGCAGGCTATATCTAGTGATCATTGAATCGTGTTGTAACAGTGTTCACAGTTAAATGGTTCTAACAGTAACTTTCTAACTTTTGGATTGGCAAACATGGGATGCCCCCTGGCCCCCTGTAATGAATTTTTAATAAATTATGTGTAATAAATTATTATACAAGCAAGCATAGTAAAGCTCTAAAGAAGTGTTTACTCTACACTTTTTGCAGGATTTGAACGACAGATACAGGGAAAAGAAGACATCGCTGTCCGTAGCCAATCCTATTGATGTGCTCAGAAGTCGAATGAAGATCAATTCAGAGCGGATGCAACAGCTAGAAAGGCAAAAGCAGCAGGTTGAAGCCAACAGGAAAATTCTTAATGTTTACGGCAAACGACACTGCGACAGGTTTCTAATAATTTTGCCAAATATTTTAACATTTTTTATATTTATGTTTATTTTGCAGGTGCAACAATCGATATTTGAATAAAATTAGCGACAATCGCCAACAGAGTCTGTTAAACGCAAGACAATTATCAAAGAATGGCAGTCAATTTCGAAGTTATTTTTAAGTGTGTATAATATTAATTGTGTTTACTTATTTCAGTTTAGAAGGCAGATTACGAAGAAGCACAAAGGCGTGGATTATAAAGCTTTATTTGTTTCTATACAGCTTAATAATTTAAAATAAAGAATAACTTAAAACAGATTAAGCAGGGTAAATATAAAAGAAAGTTATGCATCCTTAATGATATACACTTAGTAGAAATAAAAGTTGCAAGACTGTAACAGTATATATACAGCTAAAGAGGTAAGTATAAAATAAGTTACAATTTATTAAAACAATCAACTACTAATTAATTTGGTTGACGTGAATTATTAAATAAACAAGACTTTATTTGTATTTAGTATTCTCTAAAGAGGTAAGGGGGGAAATAAAATCCCGGTTTCCTGAGAAAATTATTATTATAATCTACTTAGGGATTTTAATCATAATCATCACCAATCTAAATACGTGTACGTATGTGTTCCCGGGTAATCCTAATTTTGCCACGTAACTGGTAATTTTCCACAACAACTTAACCACCATTGTGTGACGTCATGCGCTCAACAAGTTAAGATCGCGTAACATTTCATGCTCTTTTAAACCGTTTATTTCTTATTTGTGTATATGTAATAGTTTTAAAGTTAACTTGGTGCGTAGGCTTCCGCGGGTAGACTCATAATAAACAGCTTGGTTTTCCGGTGGAATCCGCGTCTCGAAGGGGATGAATTCCGACGTTTCGCTTCCACTACTGGAAGCATCTTCAGGGGTGTGGTGCATCGTGATGTTTACTTGCTTCAAGTAAACATCCACACAGTAGACATTCAAGTAGACATTCCAGTAAACATTCAAGTAAGCACCCCTGAAGATGCTTCCAGTAGTGGAAGCGAAACGTCGGACTTCACCCCCTTCGAGACGCGGATTCCACCGGAAAACCAAGCTGTTTATTACGAGTTTTAAAGTTATTAAGATTTATAATCTTATAACTTGAGTTAACACAAAATCATAACATCGTCATTCTCATAGATTGCCCCCACAGTCGCAGTTATGGCGTTTTCCGGTACAATTGTTTAGTTAGATTTTCAAATTATTAATATACTAGAAATTACTATAGTATTAATTACTAGAAATGGTAATTATAATTAACTTTTATGCTCTTCAATTTATGAAAACGAAGCTGCTACTGACAGTAACCGACATTTCTAAAAGGATAGAACAAATTTATCCTCAGAGATTTTTTTTTTTTTTTTTTTTTGCCCATACCTACTAATTTTATCCTTTCCCTAAATGGTTTATAACTCACAAATTTTGAAATAGGTTTTATACAAATATAGACTGTCAATTAGTGTTGCACATAGCTTCCTCACATTCTATCATGTACAGATGAGTACTTTGGAAGATATAGGTGTAAATAAATGTATGTTTGTGCGCATGTTGAAGAAAAGCAAATGGGTGCAGTTTGAATCTTATATGGGACCAGGAATGGGCTAATTATGGCTTATAATACAAATTTCATTAAAATCGCACGTACGTAGTTTTTAATATATACGTTGGTTCGCAAAAATTTAGGGATAGACCGACAGACAGAACCAAAAATGTTCCCTGAAGCAGATTTCTTTCTCGGAATTTTAGAAATTGGAGACAAAACATTTTCGTTCTTTAGACCGATCACATAGCTTCCGTTATCTTCGGTAAGGTTGAAAGCAAAATATAGACGGTAGACATTAGGAATCTTGCATTACTAAGCAAACTAACCCACAATGCAAGACCGCATTGCGTAGCTCTACTTTTATTATCGAACAACTACAAAAAAGGTTAGTTTTATATTCAACTTAAAAAAAGTTACAGGAAGAAATTATTATAATTTATATTGTTTAGATGAGGCCCTAAGTCACTTTAGTAAAATAGTAGTACAGCAGTACTAATAACATACTTCCATATAACATGCTCAAATTGAAATACATGGTGGCAGATTAGTAAATAAAAAAGTGTCAGATTTAGTAAACTGTTTTTTTGTTTTGTTTTTTTTCTTTATATATATACATATTTTACACTAATATTGTTCTTCGTGTTATGTTCATGGTCATATTATGGCAAAACATTTTTCTTTTATTTTGGGCTGCTTCAGTAAAGACACAAGAAGAAGAATGTAATAAATCAATGACATTTGAGAACTCCGAAAACCAAGTTGACAATATGTGATAAACAGATCTTATTTTTTAAAATAAAAAAATAAAAATAAAAACATTTTCTACCCAATATATAAAAATATTAAATACATAGACATTAAAGAAATTTCTTTAAAGTCATATTCATAATAACCTCAACTAAATGTATTATAGTTTATCATTTTACCATATGTTATGACTACAAAAGAAAGAAAAACCATGTTGACATCATGTTTTTAAAACAAGTATTTATTTATATAATCAGTGGCGTAACTAGGTAAGAAGCGCCCTGGAGCAGTATTACCTTAGCGCCCCTACCTCCCCCCCCTCCATTTCAAAATCAGTGTAGTCTCAAACGTAATACCAAATAAACTCTAATAAATGCCACAAATATTAATTGTAAAAAATAAATAATTTTAAAGTGTATGTAAACGAAGATGGCGAATCTTCCGAAACACTTACGTACTAATGTTATAATATAAAATTCAACCACACGAAATTCCTGAGCTTTCTACTCTTAATTGAAGGATGTTAGAAGAGTGGCGATTTCAGAAAAATTCTGCTTTTCTCATAAGCTTTCAAATGGTATAAACCAAGTTAATGATCAACGGACTAGTTTTTCGGTCAGGATCACAAACAATTCTTGTACAAATGCAAAAAAGGTTTCCCCTTATGAAACCACAACACTTCGGGTTCTTATAGGTAATTTGATGCTGATCAAATAGGTTCCTATTAACATGGATGCGGAACAGCTAACATTACAAAACATAACTTTTCGGCGTTTACCCATAAAACTCTCAAATACTACGCTTTTTACCATAATACTCCTTGAAAAGAAGATTTGAAGCAAATCTTCAGAGAAAAAAAAAAAATCGTTGACTGAGATCAATCTCTGCTCTGATAATAAACCTCTGATTAATCAGCGAATTTTCAAAATTCTACGTCCCTGTTACTTTATTAGTCAGTCCATTAAGGTAATCTCAATCAAAGCTCAAAATTTAAAAAACGATTTTTATTTAGAGAACTAAATTTGTGCAATTTGACTCTACAATATTTGCTTCAATGAGTAGTAAGGTAATTGGCTTTTTGGCTTTTTTTTTGGGATTTTTGGGGTTAACGGTTCAAAGTTGTTTAGTTTTATTTTTTTTTTTGCTTTTTTGGAAAAAAAGCTGTTCCTCATCCATATTTATAGGAATTTTTTGTTCAGTATCAAATTTCCCATCAGAGCTAGAAGTGTTGAGGTTTCGTTTGGGGAAACCTTTTTTGCACTTGTACAAGAATTATTGGTTGTGACCCTGAGTGAAAAACTTCACGTCTGGTAGCATTCAATCCATCATAATTCAAAAACTAGTCCTTTGATATTAAATTTTATTTATACCATTAGGAAGCTCAGGAATTTCGTAGGCAAACTTTAAAACATCGAAATATTCAAATGTAACAGAACTTAAAAGATGCTTGCAGCTGATAATTTGGAAATAAATATGTGATTCTGAAAGGTTGTTTATGCTCTTTAAAATGGGTGCTTGGGCCAATTTCTCTATCTCATTTAGTGTGTATGAGATATTAGGCATTTTTGAAAATTTTTGTGAAGCACTTTAAAAAAGAAATAAATCGATATATCGAGAACTATTGAGGTATGGGCAAATGCTTTCTCGTAATTTTTGGTTGCATTTGACCCATAGAATCAGCCCGTTTCTTTATGAAATTTTATCGCGGGTCACCCTGTATATACAGGGTGTATCCATTTCAGTTTCATCTGGAGCAAAAAAGTTCGTACAATTAATTATCTGATATATTCAGAAAAATCGTAATAAATAATGTGATTGAGTAATGAATTTAAGCTCCAAATTCAAATTTATTGGCGTAACTCCTAAAACTAAACTCTGAAAAACCGTGAAAACAAATTATTTTTCGAAAACGGCTCCGACGATTTTGATTTACGGCTTATAAAATGTAGTCCATTTAAATAAGAATGTAGATTATAGTTATAATTTATTTAACAAATAGTTTTCGAGATATTAATAAAAAATAAATCTGATAGTCCAGGAGATAGCGTGCAAAAAAGTGTCTGACTAACATCAAGCTAGAATTTTGTATACAAGTCACTCTTTTAGCGCCTTTTAAGAATATGTGGTCGGCTAAGTTCGTCTGCGGGACATAACTTGGCAGTAGGCGTTTGAAAAAAACAAACCGGCGGAGAGCGGCCATGTCTCCCCAAGGATGGTGGACAATGTGATTTTTATGATCCAGAGTACAAAATTAGTTAGTAGACTGAAAATCAAGTTGATGTTAGTTTATCCCTTGACTGGTGACAACGTTGATTTTTAGTATTATTTGAATAGCTAACCTATCAAGTGTGAAAATAACATCGACTTGATTTTTGGTCTACTAACTAATTCTGTACTCAGGATCACGAAAATCATACTGTCCACCATAATTGGCGGGACATGGCCGCTCTC
>KZ651609.1:362414-378655 GCA_001010745.2 Gerris buenoi | reverse complement strand
CATGTCAGGTAACATTCAATCCACCATAATTCAAAAACTAGTCTGTTGATCTTATTATTTAATTATACCACTTGAAAACTTAGGAAAAGCCGAAGTTTTTTCTGAAAACGCCACACTTCTAACATCCCTCAATTAAGAGAAATACGCTCAGGAATTTCGTGGTCGAATTTTAATAAATCCAAATTTTTGAATGTAACAGAACTTAAAAGAAGCTTTGAGGTGAGAATTTGGAAATAAATGAATGATTCTAAAAGGTTTTTTTATGCTCTTTAAAATTTGTCCTTAGCCTAATTTCTGTATCTTATATAGTTTTTGAGATATTAGGCATTTTTTGAAAATTTTCGCGAAGCACTTTAAAAAAGAATAAAATTGATATCTCGAGAACTGTTGAGAACTATTGGCATATGCTTACACGACATTTTTTGTTGCATTTGACCAATAGAATCCACCAGTTTATTTATGACATTTTATCGCGGGTCACCCTGTACTATAAAAATATTTTGTTCTGACGTCTTGAAACAATTTACAAAGTCAAGTACCTATTTAACCAGAAATTCACAATTTTTTATTTAAAAGATTTTAGTAGGTTATGTACAATGTACCTACCTTAACATTAATCATAAAACAATATAAATCATAATGTTACAGGCTAAATATTATTAAGAAAACATTTTTATAACGGTACATAAAAATCAGTTTGGCATCTGTCGATAAATGTAAGTAGGAAATTTTTTTAATTATAAAAAATTTATATATAGGGGGGGGGGGGGCGACTGTGTAAATAGTGCCTAGGGGCGGAAAATTGTTAAATCCGGCCCTGNTATTATTGGACTAGATATAGTTTAAAAACAGAAGTAATAATATTATATTTTAAAAAAAAAATAAAAACATGCTTTTATAAAGAATGTACTAAAAATGAGAAAATAATTACTTTTAAACAGCCACAGTACTACGAACGATTTCACTATATCGGATCGGTATGTCACTAAAATAAAAGCGTGGGGCGCTTAGTTTATAAAACCCCACACACCCTTAAAATATTATATACAAACGAATTTAGATCGCTCCCACAACCTGATCCTAGTCGGATTTACCCTTCTTCTCTTCCTATTTTCTTTGTAATATGGGCACAAATAAAGAAAACATTGACATTTTATTCTAAGATATTGTAATTAACAAAATAAATTACTCAAATTAACTATTTTATGTTAATATATATTATTAATAAAAAGTAATGTGTACTTATGACATAGGTAATGTCTTACCTATGTCTTAATTCTAAAAAATATGAAGTGTGGATTCATGGATTCATTATAAAAAAAAGTTGATAGCGCCCCACGCTTTTATTTTTAGTGACATACCCATATAGTGTAATCGCTCGTAGTACTGTGGCTGTTTAAAAGTAATTATTTTCTTATTTTAAGAACATTCTTTATAAAAGTGTGTTTTTATTTTTTTTTAAAAAATATAATATTTTTACAATCTAATAGCGATCTATTTGTTTATTTCTAACATTTAATACGTCACTGTTAAGAATGTATAAAGGTCTTGTTCTCTATGTCCTGATAATAAATAAAATTAATACAAACTATTAAAAAAATATTTCACGATCTATCTATCATCATCATCATCATCATCATGTCTTGTCATTATTTCTGTTCCTACTAAATCTATTTGATTTTTTTTAAAAAAAACCAAAACATCCAAAATAATATTCGTAAATTAGATAATTTTACAAAATTAAAAAAAGATCGTCTGATAATAGAAATGGAATATAAGACGATGTGTATGAAGTTTTATTAAAATCTTTACGTTAGAACGTAATGAAGATAGAAAGATTGTCTGATAATATAAATGGCAATATAAGGAGACAACTATGAATTAATAAATATTTGATTATGTAATAAAACTATGTAGTTAGATATTTATTATAAGCTAAGCAGCTCCTGATAAATCATCCCTAATAATTAGACATTTCTGCAACAAAGAAATCACCAGAATATATATATACATATATTTTTTTAAAAAATCCAAATTTTTCTTAAGTACAGTTTTCTCGGGATGTGCACCTAAAGTCCGGAAAAATGATGTTTTTAGGGTTTTTTGACCCAATTTNGAATCTATATAATATATAAAATCCAAATACCACTCACTGACTGACTCACTGACACATCACGATATCTCTGAAACCACTGGACCTACGACCATGAAATTTGGTAGGTGTGTTCCTCTTACCTCTGAGGTGCTCGCTAAGAAATATTTTTTAAAAAACCGCGGCAATTTATATACAAAATTCGACAAGACTATATCTCCGGAACCAATTGCTCTAGAACCTTGGAATTTAGAAGTTAGTTTCCTTTAATGAATTTAGTAACTTTTGATAAATGGTTAACCAATCGGGCATTTTGATTTAAGATGGCGGCCATACATATATGAAAGTCAACAAATATGTGTGCATAATCTTTATACAAATCTACAGTTTTAGTCCGATCTCGATGAAAATTTGCACAGTTGACCCTCAAAGCAAGGGGAATATCACTGTCTATATGAATATTCAAAATTTTAATTTTGGTACACAGGGGTACGGGGTACAAATGTCAAAGTAATGAATACCCTTCATGATGCATATCGTTGAAAAGCTCTTTATGAGGACAGTAATTGTTGTTATGTACAGTTTTNGTAAATTTAAAAAAAAATCGTCCTAAGAAACACTTATAAATGATAATGCAAAATATTGGAACTTTGGCTAAAATAGTGATTTTGTGACAATTCAAGTCTGTCTTCCTTACTTTATCCGTTACTACAACTGGCTGAACGATCCTTTTAAAAGCTTAAATTATTAAAAACTTGGCTTCGAAGCTCAATTATGTCGCAAGAACGTTTGACTGCACTTGCAATATTAAGTGTGGAGGTTGAAACGGCACGGACATTGGATTTTAACGATATAATTGATAATTATATTCACACATCAAAACGCGTAAAAAAACTTTACTTAACTGTAAAGGCCGTTTATTTTTTATGTCCTATGTACCGCGATAAAATGTCATAACAAAAGTAGTGGATTCTATGGGTCAAATACAACAACAAATGTCGAGTAAGCATAATATGCTCATTCCTCAATAGTTCTCGAAATATCGATTTATTTCTTTTCTTAAAGTGTTTCTTGAAAATTTTCAAAAAATGCCCAATATCTCAGAAACTAAATGAGATAGAGAAATTGGGCTAAGGAAAAATTTTTAAGAAGACCTTTCAGAATCTCTAATTTATTTCCAAATTATCAGCTGCTACGCATCTTTTAACTTCTGTTACATTTTAAAATTTGGATTTTTTAAAATTCGACTACGNAAATACATATAACATTATTCTACAAGATAACAATTTATGAAAGGTAAGGGAGTACCTAAAAAAATTTAGGGGAGGGGGAAATACTACAAAAAATGGGTAAAATCACAATTTTATGCGGTATTTCCCGCTTTCCCCCAAATATTTCACGAGCCTCTCCCCCTCACGTAACATAAATTGTAAACCACTAAAATAACATCAGTAAAAATCAGAAATAAGTCATACAAAATTTGTTATATAACTGAAAAATTAATAGAAATACAAAGAGAAACATAAATTTTATTTTTTAATCTTATTAAAAAAGTAAAGACAGCGTAATTTTTTTTACTTTAGATTTGTGTTCAGCATAGTTCGAATATATTTAAGCTTCCTATATATATATATATATTGCTTCCGAGCTTACCGAAGGTAACGGAAGCATTGTGTTCACTTTTGAGAACGAAAAACTTTTATGCCTCCGATTTGAAAAATTCCAAGACAGAAATCCGTTTCAGACATCAGGGAACATTTTTGGTNTCTTCTGTTACATTTTAAAATTTGGATTTTTTAAAATTCGACTACGAAATTTCTGAACTTTCTACTCTCAATTAAGGGATGTTAGAATTTTGGCGATTGCAGGAAAACTTCTGCTTTTTATAAGCTTTCAAATTGTATGAATAAAGTTTAAGATCAACGGACAAGTCTTTAAATTATGGTGGAGTGAATGATACCAGACGAGAAATTTTTTGGTCAAGATAACAACCAATTTTCGTACAAATGAAAAAAAGATTTCCCCGAACGAAACCACAGCACTTAGGGTTCTTATAGGAAATTTTACGCTGAACAAAAAAATTCCTATAAACATGGATCCGTAACAGCTTCATTTTCGAGATATTCACAAAAAACATTATAAAACATCACTTATGGGCGTTTATCCTTACAATTCTCAACAACTCCACTTTTTACCAAACTACTCCTTGAATAAAATCTTGCAGAGAGTCAAATTAAACTAATTTTAGCTCTCTACATAAAAATCTTTTACAATTAAACGTTGATGGTAACTGGGACCTTCTTTTTGATGATGACAGGGACGTAGAATTTCGCCGTAAATGCGCTGAAAATCAGGGGTTCATTATACAGAGTGGGATTGATATCAGTCAACGAAAAATTCTTTTCTCTACAAGGTTTTGGTCATAAGAAGAGTATTATAGAATTTGAAAGATAAACGTCCCAATTTTTTTTGCGAACATCACGAAAAAGAAGCAGCTCGGGATCCATGTTTATAGGAAAATTTTTGTTTAACATCAAATTCCATATAAGAACCCAAAGTGTTGTGGTTTCGTTCGGGGAAATCTATTTTGCATTTGTATACGAGAATTTGTGATCCTGACCGAAAAATTTCACGTCTGGTAACATTCAATCCACCATAATTCAAAAACTAGTCCGTTGATTTTAAACTTTAATCACAACATTTGAAAGCTTATAAAAAGCAGAAGTTTTTCCTGAAATCGCCACAATTCTAACATCCCTTAATTAAGAGTAGACAGTTTAGAAATTTTTTGGTCGAATTTTAAAAAATCCAAATTTTAAAATTCAACAGGAGTTAAAAGATGCGTAGCAGATGATAATTTGGAAATAAATGAGTTATTCTGAANGAAAATATTATTTATTTGTATTGCTGGTTTTTCTATTCTAGTTACCTTTTTATATAATGTTAATTAACTTATTTATTTCTATTTGTAATTTTAGATTTTAGATTGTTGATTGTTGTTAAATTTATAATAGTATTTTATTAAATTTCGTTATATCTTGTAACAAAGCGTAATTATTGTTAAATGTTTATAAATTTATTTATTGTTACAAGATTATATATATTTATTACAAAGCTATTAAAATTTATATTTTATAAATCTAGTCAATTAATTTATTGATAATTTAGTTCAATTAATTTAATTTAAATTACTTTATTGATAATTTATTAATTATCATTATTTATTGTTGCTATTTCGATAGTAATTTTTTTAGTAATAAAACAAATCATTTATTGTTAATCCTTTAAAATTTGATAAATTATTTATTTAAAACAAATTTGAGATTGCTCTTTTGGTTAGAATTTGAGTTTTGATATTATTTAATTATCCTTGGATAAGTTATTTATGCAACTAATTATTTATCATTTTAATAGTTGCCTCCCTTCTCTATAATTTCTACTCAAATGATTTGTTAATTAATTTTTATTTATTTATTTGTTATGGCTTAATTGTTACTTAGTATATAAATATTTATAAACTGGTTGCTACTAAAAATTAATTTATTTTTCTCTAATGTATGGGTCATTTCAATGTTATATTGTTAAACTTGTTTTTAGTCATTGTTTTATAACCGTTACAGTTTATAGATATTTATTTTCTCAATAATTCATAATATATGTACCTTGATACTAGTTTAAATCACAACTTTATGATTTCATAACCGCCTTTTATATATTACAATTAGCGATTTAATTGATAATTTGTTGTTATTGTACCTTTGGTGATTTTCTAGGGAAGTTTATTTAAGCTCCTTTTAATTAATTAATTTATTTATTGGTCTTCATGTGAAGACAACATCTTGTCTTTGAAGTTTATATTAGAGATATCTATGACGTCTAGTTTTATGAATAGCATTTATTGTTGACTCGCTCAGAGTCTCTAGTGATACATCAGATCAACCTGCAGTGGAGATCCTTCTTTCTTCTTTTGAATTAACATTGTCTTTAATTAACAACTTCACAGTATCTGGTATCCAGCTTGAAGTGTGTTATGTTCTGGTGTGTAAGTTGTATACTTTTCCCTTGGCATCCGGGTTTCAATCATCTTTGGCATCCAGGATTTATTGGAATTACCATGGCGTCCAGGTGTCTGCAACTTATTCATTACTACTTCTCCTTGGTATCCAGGGAAGTAATAATTCGCTGGTATCCAGCTTATGTTCTCTCACCAGACTACCAATTTTATTTCTTCGTTGTGAAGCACTGCAGTAATCATCCTGGTTTAATCATCGCTGTTCATATTTTTGACATCGTATAATTTAGTGTTTATTCTTTCTAGTCATGGTTATCTTTTAATTTTAATAATATTTATTTATTTATATTTTTAACCCAATCTCTTCTTTGTTGCTGGTATCCAGCTTGATCTTCGTAAGGAACTGGTGAGTATACTGGTATCCAGCTTAGAACATCTCACCAGACCACTATTGTCTAGAATTTCAGCTATTAGATTGTTTTATTAATTATTAGTTGTTAATGTTATTTATTTATTTATGATTTAGTCGCCTTTTCTTTTGGGTTTTAAATCTCAATTCTTGGGTTTTTCCATCTTTAACTTTTATCTTCTACTTAGTAGGTATTCTTATGGTAGGCGGAAGGGATATTCTCTAACTTATAATCTGCTTGCTCAGAAGAACTTTATTTATTACTTCTCTTTTGATCGTCAACCATCAACTTCTTGTTCCTGGTATCCAGCTTGAAGTTGGTGAGCATGTTGCATCCGATTATATTCCTGGCATTCAAGTCTCAATTAATCTGTCTTCCTAGGTATTTCAGGGTTATATTGATCTTCTTGGTGTACAGGTTAATGCAACGTTTTTTTTTTATTCCTCTCATGGTATCCAGAGAAGTAATTATGATGCTGGAATCCAGCTTAAATCGTCTCACTGTAGACCTCCTGTTTGCTCGTCTGACCTTTTTATGCATTATTTCGGTGTGCATGTTTTCCTTGCAGTGCTGGATGAAGTTAATTTTAATTAATTTCTTTACATAGGTAGTTGATTTTTTTTTGGCAAATATAATAATTGCTCCTTTTATTACTCTCTTGTGGCACTGCTTAGAATTCTAGTGACTAATTATTTATTTACTATCTGTGATAAGATATTTTTTATTTAATTCTTTCTAGTAATTTTATAGTTTATACATCACCAAAGAGTCTTCTTAGGTATATTTTATTTATTTTTATAAAAGCTGTTGATTCAATTGAGACACTTAGTTAAACTCTTAGTTAGAATCTTGTTTAATCATTTTTAAGATTACGAGTCTGTATTTAATTTATTGTTTATAATTTATTGNTTTATTTCTTTATTTTTATAAAAACATTTGTACCGATTTGTTGGTTTTTTGCAGGTAAAAGAGGTTAAATAAATTTTTCATAATTTTGTAAGTGGTTTATTGCTTCCAAGGTTACGGAACCATTCACTTTTTGTGTTCACTTCTGAAAACAAAAAAGTGTTATGCCTCCGATTTGAAAAATTCCAAGACAGAAATCCGTTTCAGACATCAGGGAACATTTTTGTTTCCGTGTCTGTCTGTCGGTCTGTGTGTCCACGAATCATGAAACGTAAAGTACATGATAGGATGCGAGGAAGCTATGTGCCACACTAATTGGCAGTGTATTTTTTTTTTCACGACATTTTTCGGGTGAAACATTGAATCGAAAAATTACAGTATAATTAGGTATTTAGTCAATTTATTTATGAATACATTACAGCATAATTATTGTATATGCATAATAATCTGCAATTAATAAGTCATCATCACATTAAATGCTTCAGACTTCGCTTTATTTCAGTAGGTTCATATTTTGAAGGTTCTATATTGTTTAAAAAAATTATAACATTTAAAATAAAAGATCTGCATTAAATTAAAATAAATAGAAATTTTTATAAATAATGTCTTTTAGTATTCTTCAGGTACCTTATTTTCTATCCAAGTACCTCAGACTATCGTAGCTTAGGAGTATAGCGGTAATATATTACGAGGATATCCTTTATCTTGGTTGTCGAGTTAGCATAGATACTCCGGCATCGGTGTCATTTCACATCCGGACGGTATCTGCACAAAATTATTTTCGCTGCTACTCAGTTGAGATTTAACATTCTCCTTATCACCTACATAGGACACACGTAGTAATTGGCGTACGACAATGTCTTGTCTAGGGCCTTCATATTAGCCTCTTGGTACCGTAAGATGGTGGCGATTTCGACCATTTTATTTTTTATTTTGATCTACAGGACGCGGCCTTCAAAGATATTAAACAAATATTTAGGTAGATTGTACGTGTTTCAGACCCTCAAAAACCTTAGTTTGTCATCTACAGTATATATTATACACTGGCTTTGACTTTGTGAAATTTTGACTTTTTGACTTGATGGGGCGGAACGCTGCGCTGCTGCGTTCCTAAAAATAATTCTTAGATCTAATTCTTAGATTATAAATGTAATAATACATCAAATTTTGCAATAATGTAAGTAAAATTAGTAATTAACTATTACACTTCCCAATTTATTTTTGTTAATTAAAAATTAAAACGACGAGGAAGTCTAAAAATATGTCAACGATATTAATTCTGTTTGTTTAAGAATGAGAGGACTCTTTAGCTCTATGAAGTATGATAAAGATGGTGAATACGAGTAGCAAGAGCTGGTGTCATATCACAGGATGTGACAGCGCCTACACTCATAAAGGAAAGTCGTATAACAATAGAACGAGGGGAAAAGCAAGTGGAAATAATGAGAAATGTAGGCAGGACAAGGATTCTCCAGAAGCAATTCCAAATCGTCCTGATTACAACTTCCTACGTTCTAGATAGGCCCTTTTAGGCACGGAAACAATATAGATTATCTGAAAAATCTCAGCATCTCTATTTGATCCCTTTGTCCATATAAGTGGAACAGATTCAAACGAAGTTGAGCGGAAAAACCATCCAAACAAGTACTATCAATATACGATATTTTAGAAATAATTACATACCTAACTATGTATTCAAAAATACAGTTAACTTTGATATTAATAAATAATCTGAAAAATAATAGTGATTGAGAGAAAATTCAGAAAATAAATATGTAATATATATATAAGATCAAACCTGCGACTATGTAAGCCCTTTTAAACCAAAAGAAGAAAAAAAAAGACAGAACTAGTAATAATGAAGCAATGATTTTCCCCCCTTCTACTGCATTAAAAAAAAAATCTTTATTAGGTAGTCAATTGATACTTTTGACCTTGAAAAATGTTTTTAATCTATTTTTTAAGAAATTTGGATGGATTTTAAAAGTAGCCCAAATTAATTTCAATCACCTACACACATTAAATCTACTCGTACAATATAACAAATCACTTTTGACAGATTTTGTGCAGGGGGTAGGGGGGGAAACAGTTAAATAAATTAGACAATATTGGGGTATAAAAGCATAACATCAATAAAATACGTGATAGGATGCGAGGAAGCTATGTGTTACACTAATTGGCAGACTATTTTAATAATGTTGTTAGGACCAAACCCAATAGTAAGAAATCGAGGTTTCGCAGCTTTGAAAGACCTGTGCGAGCAGTTACATTACAAAACCATTGTTGACATTTGCATATTTTTGTTCCTATGCTTCGGAGAGCAAAAGTAATATAATTAATATTGTAGAGGATAATATTTGCTATACATTTTATCAGTATTGTCTTAATGCCTTAAATTGAAAACTACGTCACGAAATGTCCTAATTGTTAAAAATGCTTTTTGCGGTTTTCAGGGTTCAATAATGGCTATAAATTTGCTTCCAGAACATATTACCGAACATTTTCTGTGTTCAGCAAAAGTGTGTGCAATTTACGTACTTAAAAAAAAGTGAAGACGAAGCCAAATTTTTAAGACTGGATTTGGATTCTATAGCAAAAAATAAGATTTTTGTACTCTTGGAAATTTTTGGCTCTTATTTTAGTTTGCCATCTGGAGAGCCCTAAACGTGCTAAAATTGAAACTTAAAGTCCATTTTACAGCTGAACTGTGTCGTCTACAGTAAAGTTGTGGGGTAAAAACTACTGGACCGATTTTATACGATGAAATTTGGCATTCATGTTCAGAAAAATCATACCCCGATGTGAAATATAGCAATAAATTTGGATGTAGTACCACCTAACAGATCGAAACCTACCCTAATTTCTCGAAAAAAGTTCTGACAATTTTTATTTAAATATTCTAAAATGTATTCCATTTAACGACCAATAGGATCATATAAGTCCTCAACTGTGTTTTTCTCCAGTGTGAGAAAGCGATTCATCATATAAGAAGAGAACAACGTCTTCACACAAAATGAGTCTCTTTTTAACCTACACAGATTGCCTGATGAAGGCTGCTTCAGAACAGCCGAAACTGATCAATTATTACAAATACAATCATTTTGTGTGAACACTGAAGACATTGTTTTGGTTATTGGACAACACATCTTCTATCATATAAGTCGTTTTCCCGGGTGTTCAAGATCGCTTGAACACTGCTTTGCAGCAGCACATTGGAAATTCTACCTGCATCGACGTGCCATACCCGCTCTACAGAGTACCCGGGTTCATTTAGACAGACCGGCCCTGTTATTATTTTAAGGGGCCCATATAGGTCTCTCTTTAGACATCTTGATCGTCCTCCACTGGCAAAACTGCCAGATTTCAAATATTTAAATATATAACGACCCAAATGTGGAGGGAAGATCAGAGTGTGAACAAATTGAGTGTGAGTCTAAACCTCAAGGTGATCAGTGGCCATTTTCTCTTTCACGTAGTTTTTTCGTTTTATATCTGGATAAATCCATGGAATCCAGGATTTATCCAGGTCACCTGGTATCCAGGAACTATTAAACCATCACTTCACCGTGGAATCCAGGGAAGTGATTGGTATTCTTCATCAGTGCTGGCATCCAGCTTCTCAACCTTATCACCACAGCCACATCGCCACACTTCACCACCTCTCCATCAGATAGGCCATTCTTATTGTTATATATTAATTCATTATCTGTACATAATACATNCCTCAAGGTGGTCAGTGGCCATTTTTTCTTTCAAGTAGTTTTTTCGTTTTATATCTGGATAAATCCATGGAATCCAGGATTTACCCGCTCTACAGAGTACCCGGGTTCATTTTGACAGACCGGCCCTGTTATTATTTTAAGGGGCCCATATAGGTCTCTCTTTAGACATCTTGATCGTCCTCCACTGGCAAAACTGCCAGATTTCAAATATTTAAATATATAACGACCCAAATGTGGAGGGAAGATCAGAGTGTGAACAAATTGAGTGTGAGTCTAAACCTCAAGGTGATCAGTGGCCATTTTCTCTTTCACGTAGTTTTTTCGTTTTATATCTGGATAAATCCATGGAATCCAGGATTTATCCAGGTCACCTGGTATCCAGGAACTATTAAACCATCACTTCACCGTGGAATCCAGGGAAGTGATTGGTATTCTTCATCAGTGCTGGCATCCAGCTTCTCAACCTTATCACCACAGCCACATCGCCACACTTCACCACCTCTCCATCAGATAGGCCATTCTTATTGTTATATATTAATTCATTATCTGTACATAATACATACTGCTAATACATACAGTCCGCTAAACATTAATCTACTTTTATTCTTTTATTTATTCTTATTCACAATTTCGTGGCCAGGTCAGGATAACCTCCCCCTGGTGCGAACACCGGGAAATATTCATTTCCGAGATATTGATGCAAATAAATCAGAATTCGCTGAAAATTGAATATAAAGTGTAAACAATCATCCATAGAAAACTTTTTAAATTCGATTAATTTAAAATCATAAATTAGATCAGAAATCATAAATCATAAATTAGAGAATCATAAATTAGAGAAATCATAAATTAGATATCAGTAGATTTATATTCAATCTTACTTTGTAAAATTATACAGTTTTGTACGAGTTTGTTGTAGTCACATTTAAGTCCAAGAATTGCCACACATTTCACTTTACGCGGACCTAAATTTGATCTTTGTAGAAAGATTATACTGGACTATACCAAAAAGGCATAGATATACTAGGGTACGGGAGTTAATTCTGGGACGAGGTAAAGATGAATAATGCAGACCATACACACACAGATTGAGAAGGGAACAAATAACAGTAGAGCGATTACAACTCGTAGACAATAACCTTTTCTCCTATACAAGTTTCAACATGTTGAGAGCACAAAGATTGCTATATCTCCCCCTTTCGATGAATCGTCCAAATTCCAACCAAATTGCAAATGCTAATTAAACAAGCGGACTCTTAAGTTTAAAAAATGATTTTAGATTATTCAAGAAGAATATTTTATCCTGTTTAAAAATTATTACTTATACATTAAAGAGGACTTCCTTTATTTATCTCATTATTTATCTCATTAATTTATTCTCATTAATTTATCATTAAGTTACGAAGGGTTTCAATTCGCTTAAAATTGCTGCAATGATAAATTGAGAAAGAAGTTAATTTAAATTTTCAAGTTTTTAAAAATTGTCTGCCAGAAAAAGTAACAGGCTTAAGTCGAGTTTCGCCTTTTTAATTTGCGCTCTTTGTACAATTCACATATCAAGCTATTCATTATGTTTAAACTTCGCGTTAAATGTAAGAAGCATCTAACAACTATTACTTCAAAACAGTTAATTTATACAATATATTAAATCGACAAATAAATCAGGATTTGTGACAAGCAAACAGTTTCTAGGCCTAGTATATTCTAATTACATCTTTTAAAATATCCTTTTGTTTTTTATCAATATTCATATTTTTTTGTAATATTTAATCTCTTATCTGCTATTAAAAGTTTTAATAATAACTAAAAACTGTGCAATGGATGAAGATGCGTTTTCTCCCTACTGGAGATAAAATATTGTATGTACAACGGGAGTAAAGTTCTATAATTCCCCTCGCGTTATTCCCTCGGCTACGCCTCAGGAACCAACTTATTCTCTCAAGGAATAATTGCTTACTTTACCCCCTAGGTGTATTAAATAACTATTGTTTTTATCAATACATTTTTCCTGGAGAAGGTTTATATGATTTCGAAATTTAAATTAATAGTACATTACGCGTCGAGTGTGGAAAGCAGCATTTTGCATGCGAGTGTGGAGTTTGCACCCGAGCGTCAGCGAGGGTAGTAAAACCACACGAGCAATGCAAAATGCCGTTTTCCCACGAGTTGCGTACCGTACTTTATCCANTTTACATACATAATTTCCATGCATATTATGTACAGATTTTTTAAAATTATTATTGTAAAGGCCTTAGATCAGTAACTTTTTAATTATCTTCATAAGTTATATTATACGAGAGGTTTCAGAAAGGTTTCTTGGTACATTGTATAAAATTACAAATTACTATATTTATTAAACGATTATTTATTCATTTATTTTGCACATACAACAAGCATATATAATTATTTATAATAACACAGATTAAAAATTAGTTTATATATAACTCTGTAAGAGGTCAACAGTCAAAACATCTAAATACTTTTGTTACATATTGATAATTCACTTTATTACATTATCACTATCATATACTAGTACTAGCTAATATGTCACTAATTTATTTTAATTGTTAGATGCACTTAATTAATTCTATATTCTTAAATATTTAATTCTGCTTTTCTCAGTCTCAGTCCAAGTCATACTTTCTTTCTTGTAAGCTTCAGGAATCCTGGCTTCTTTCTTATTTTTACTCATGAACAGTAGTTAATTTAAGTTACCATTTATTATCATTTAATGTGATATTATTTTTTTAAGTCCAAGTTACCTTTATTTTCTAGAGTACTTCAGGTATCCTGGTATTCTAATTGTTCACTTACGAACAATAGTTTATTTAAAGTATCACTCAATTACTATTCTATTAATCAAGTATAAGTTTTCTTCCCATTTATGAGAGCTTCAGGTATCCTGGCTTTCCTCTTGATCACTTATGAACTCTAGTATATTTTAAATATCACTATTAAGTTATTTAAATCACTATTTAATTCTAGTCCAAGTGATTTCATCTCTTGTACTCCAGGCATCCTGGTTTCTCTTCTTTTTCACTTATGAATTGTAGTTCATTTAATTTATCAAGTAAAATATTATTTAAAATACTATTTATATTAATCACTTTAAATTAACAATTAACATCACTTTTAATTAAAAATGTAACTAAATTTATTTGTTATAGATAGTAGACGTAACTCAAATGTAAACATAGCCTCTTTGAACTGTGCTCCCTAACCGTACTCTTGGAAATTTTTGGCTCTTATTTTAGTTTGCCATCTGGAGAGCCCTAAACGTGCTAAAATTGAAACTTAAAGTCCATTTTACAGCTGAACTGTGTCGTCTACAGTAAAGTTGTGGGGTAAAAACTACTGGACCGATTTTATACGATGAAATTTGGCATTCATGTTCAGAAAAATCATACCCCGATGTGAAATATAGCAATAAATTTGGATGTAGTACCACCTAACAGATCGAAACCTACCCTAATTTCTCGAAAAAAGTTCTGACAATTTTTATTTAAATATTCTAAAATGTATTCCATTTAACGACCAATAGGATCATATAAGTCCTCAACTGTGTTTTTCTCCAGTGTGAGAAAGCGATTCATCATATAAGAAGAGAACAACGTCTTCACACAAAATGAGTCTCTTTTTAACCTACACAGATTGCCTGATGAAGGCTGCTTCAGAACAGCCGAAACTGATCAATTATTACAAATACAATCATTTTGTGTGAACACTGAAGACATTGTTTTGGTTATTGGACAACACATCTTCTATCATATAAGTCGTTTTCCCGGGTGTTCAAGATCGCTTGAACACTGCTTTGCAGCAGCACATTGGAAATTCTACCTGCATCGACGTGCCATACCCGCTCTACAGAGTACCCGGGTTCATTTAGACAGACCGGCCCTGTTATTATTTTAAGGGGCCCATATAGGTCTCTCTTTAGACATCTTGATCGTCCTCCACTGGCAAAACTGCCAGATTTCAAATATTTAAATATATAACGACCCAAATGTGGAGGGAAGATCAGAGTGTGAACAAATTGAGTGTGAGTCTAAACCTCAAGGTGATCAGTGGCCATTTTCTCTTTCACGTAGTTTTTTCGTTTTATATCTGGATAAATCCATGGAATCCAGGATTTATCCAGGTCACCTGGTATCCAGGAACTATTAAACCATCACTTCACCGTGGAATCCAGGGAAGTGATTGGTATTCTTCATCAGTGCTGGCATCCAGCTTCTCAACCTTATCACCACAGCCACATCGCCACACTTCACCACCTCTCCATCAGATAGGCCATTCTTATTGTTATATATTAATTCATTATCTGTACATAATACATACTGCTAATACATACAGTCCGCTAAACATTAATCTACTTTTATTCTTTTATTTATTCTTATTCACAATTTCGTGGCCAGGTCAGGATAACCTCCCCCTGGTGCGAACACCGGGAAATATTCATTTCCGAGATATTGATGCAAATAAATCAGAATTCGCTGAAAATTGAATATAAAGTGTAAACAATCATCCATAGAAAACTTTTTAAATTCGATTAATTTAAAATCATAAATTAGATCAGAAATCATAAATCATAAATTAGAGAATCATAAATTAGAGAAATCATAAATTAGATATCAGTAGATTTATATTCAATCTTACTTTGTAAAATTATACAGTTTTGTACGAGTTTGTTGTAGTCACATTTAAGTCCAAGAATTGCCACACATTTCACTTTACGCGGACCTAAATTTGACCTTTGTAGAAAGATTATACTGGACTATACCAAAAAGGCATAGATATACTAGGGTACGGGAGTTAATTCTGGGACGAGGTAAAGATGAATAATGCAGACCATACACACACAGATTGAGAAGGGAACAAATAACAGTAGAGCGATTACAACTCGTAGACAATAACCTTTTCTCCTATACAAGTTTCAACATGTTGAGAGCACAAAGATTGCTATATCTCCCCCTTTCGATGAATCGTCCAAATTCCAACCAAATTGCAAATGCTAATTAAACAAGCGGACTCTTAAGTTTAAAAAATGATTTTAGATTATTCAAGAAGAATATTTTATCCTGTTTAAAAATTATTACTTATAC
>KZ651609.1:338274-355005 GCA_001010745.2 Gerris buenoi | reverse complement strand
TCATCACCTATTCGATGAGACGAACATTTTTTTCAAATAACATTTTTTAGTAAAACCAACAACGACACCGCTATGAGTTAATAAAGATCGCTAAAACTATTAAAGCGGACCTAAACGTTTAAAATAGAGAAAACAACTTTTTTACCGATATCTTACGTCTATTTTAACAAAACTTCATATACATCGTCTTAAGATCAATTGAAACAGGCATGAAAAATTTCAACTTGATACAAGCAGTAGTACTTGAATTAAGAAGTGATACATTTTATAATAATTGAAAAGGCGATGCGTGGTTAGAGGAATAGTAAGAATGCAGGGTGGTTCCCTTACTACCATTCGCTCTACTACTACTATACGCGTTATCTATCAACTCATCATGATTCATGATTATCTATTTTTTCAATATTCAATACGTATTTACTACTATACGCTCGCTTCAATGATAGAGCCACGCGATGCCTAGTGAATATAATATCTGCAAAAACAGTTTGTTTTTTTTTTTAAAAAAATGTACATATTTTTGTTAATATTTACAATTGAGATTTTTTCATCTACAACTATTCATGTAATCACTATTTAAACTTTTGTATACATTATTTTTTTTTATTCGCAGGCATAATTTTATTTTTCACATATAACCTCACAAATTATTTATAAACTTTTTTTTGTTATTTGTCACATAACGAAATAGTGGTTAGAGAAAGGTTAGTAATTAAAGAGAAAGGGAGAGGTGGAGGGGAAGGGAAGGGTAAAAGCGAGCTATGATGAATTTCAGATAGCAAAGGTCTCTTCACTGTTTTCACCCCTCCCGCCGGACCCGAAACTCGTTAATAAAGCCTTTTGGCTGCCGTGTCGGGATCGGGCAAGTCCGGGCGTGTTCGGACGAGATCGTTAAAAGGTGGGATGCTGTGCGAGGGGAGAGGAGAGCTCAGTTCGATCTAGAAGAGAGGTGATGGAGGACTGATAGGGCCGCGAGCTACACAGGGCTTTGGCACCAGACTCCCTCCAAGGCGAGGTCTGTCCCTTCACAAATATACAACTAATACACTAATAGCAGTAGCGTCTTCTACATGCTTACACCTAGACATGAATCAAACCAACCCAAGCATCTGCACAACAATACTCTTCATCTACAACTATTCATGTAAATCACTTTTTAAACTTTTGTATACATTATTTAATACTATTTTTTTAAAACAATTTTATTTTATATTTTTAATATTACAATTTATCTATATGGATGAGTAAAAAATATATTTTCCCTCCTAGAAATAACGATTTCTTGAATTGGTTCGTAAGTGCAAAACCGTGCTTCGCCCTTATAAGAGTTAAGTAACTGTTATAAAGCTTATTTTACTCGTATCCGTGACCATATCTCTATAATAAAATAAATTTTAAAATTCATTTTCCATACATAAAACAAGCTAATAATTAACCATTTTCTTTATAATATATATTTTAAACTCTTTCCATTTAAATTGAACGAGCTATGAAAGAAAATAATATTATTTTCTTCCATTCATAAAGGGCGTAAACATAACGGGAAGAAAATATAAACCTTTCGTAAAAAAAAGGTGGGGACGAAAAATCAAAACAACTTTGAATCTATATTAAATCAAGAAAAATATGCATTATTAAATAATATTAGATATAATACAATATAAATGCAAAATATATTTTTATATAATTTTAATAATATATTAANATTAGCTAGTGATTAGAAATTTAATTTAATAATTAAGTTTGTCAGAATGACAAGTAATAAGAAATATTAATAATTTTACATATTATTTTTTTTTTATCTTTATATTTTTATTTTTGTGGTATTTTATAATTAATTATTTTTTATTAATCATTTACGATTATTCTACTTTTAATATTTTATTGGTATATAAATAGTTTGTGAGTGTGTGTGACAGTGAAAGGATATTTGCTATGATAACCTTTTTCTAAATTTGAATATTTTTACCTCACAAGAGTGATATTTTTTTTATTTTAATAAATTACGAAATTTATAAATTAAATTATAATTTTAAAAAAAGTAACTCATCTTTCCTGTTTTGTTTTATATTCTGGAATTGGAGTAACTGTTCTTTCTCCATAAAGTGTCTTTTTAAAACGCACTCTGCAAGACTTAAAAACACATAAATAAATAATATAAGATTGTGTTAAAGAAAGAAGGGTCTATTGACGTAAAACACGGGAGGCACATGACATTAAAGAGTGGATTTGACTCGTAAGCTGATGCTGCTTCTTACGCTTTGACATTCTTTAACTCGTGTTAGGTGAAGGTGTTTAATGTATGTTTCCCCTCGGCTGTACTAAGTTAAAGAGAATACAAAGACAGAAGTGTTAAAGAGAATGGATCTAGGATTGTTCTTACACATCAGCGTTTTGTCATGATTTATTCGCATTTGCTACACGTTCACACTTTGCTGTATTATGTTAAAGATATTTTTAAAGGACAGAAGTTTTAAAGCGTTACACATCAGCGTCTTGAATTGCCTTACTCACGTCTGCTAGAAGTATTTAATGTAGGGGCACACTTCGCTGACATATGTAAAAGTTGTTATAAAGACAAGTGTTAAAAGGAATGGTCTACCTAAACATGCCACCTGACGCGTGACCAAATTTAAAAAACTCCTTATTCATGTCTGCTTAAAAGTATTTTAGTGTATGTTCACACTGACTTACGTTAAAGATAATAAAGAGACAGAAGTGTAAATAGAAATGTATGAACATTTAAATATTTCAGCAAACACCTTGATTTTTTTTTTTTTTTTCTTCCCCCACTTCTGCTACGAATATTTAATTTTTTTTAACTGTTCCTTTTTACAATTTAACAACTTTTAACATGGTACCGCAACGGTTGGCTTATTTTTTTTTTTTTTTTTTTTTTTTTTTTTTTTTTTTTTTCCCACTTCTGCTACGAATATTTAATATAATATGTTCCCCTAATTTAATCTATATATTATATCTTAACCAGACAATGCTTTCAGTTTCTTTTAATGTATAATATGATAAAATATAAAATGATGAAAATAATTATATGAGGATTTTCAATAATAAGTGGATAAAAAAATAATAAAAATAATAAACACAGGTCTCCAGTTGTTTTCCTCATATAATTTAATGCATCTCGGTTTTTCCCGTTCCCTGCAGATCGAGAAGTTCGAGGAACAATCTAGTCGATTCCACTGTGACTAGGCGACGAGTGCCTATACTCTCCTAAGGGCTCGAGAAGTTCATTCAAAAAACCTCACCACTCCGGGTCACTCTTAGGCCGTCAGAAGCTAATTACTAGACGTCTATAGTCTATACTATACAACGATGGTCGATGGTCCTTTTTCTCAAAGCCCATCATTGTGAAACATTGAAATAAATTTTTGTTGGAATTATTAATAAAGTACATTTTTTTTTTAATTAAATTAAGATAAAATGCACTATAAAATATACAATGTACCTGTAAAATTAAAATTAATATTTAATAATATTATACAGAAAATTAACCCGTATATAAAGGCTTGATTACGGCTTCAAGTCGCTGGTTAATTCGCTAACTATCAAGGGCACTGCCAGCTTTTATTTGGCCTATTCCCATCTCTGTTTAATTAATATTAGTAAACCTTTATTTTTTAAAAAAAGTTTAGAGTAAAAAAGTGTAGGCGTAAAAAGAAAAAGAAAATCGGTCCGAGACAACAAACTTTTACATACACGAGTTCATAATTACTTAGCCCAGTGTTTTATTATTAATTAGTTTTCGAGTTTACGTATGAACATTTATCACAATTTATCATAAAAAGATCAATTTATCATCAAAATATTAATTTATCACAAAATTAGAAATTTATCATAGAAATAACTTCTCCTCGGTGCCGGCCTATCTCCCACCACGTTTAAAGCTATTTTATCAGGAACCACGATTTTGCACAGACGACAGGCAGATATTTAAAGAAAAAACACTTTTTCAGACTCAAAACGAGTATATCTATCAAGATAAATTTTTCGCACCATCGCAATAATTTCTCTTTATAAGTGAAAGTAAAAAATCAATATTTTCAAACAAAATTATATAGGAAAAATAAATAGAAATATAAAACTGTATAAAAATGAATGTAGAAAGCATAAAAAAAACAAATATACAATGAAGCTGAACAATAATTTTACTATCTTGAATGCAGCACCTGCGAGAACCGTAAAATCTTCAGGTTTAGCGTAAACCACGGACCAATGTGTTTGGATACTGTTCAAGAGTTTTTCCACCCTAATACACTCCTTATCATTTCTCTCTTTATATTTTTATGAATCGTTATACACTCAAAAACATTTTAAATTTTAAATTTAAAACCATTTGAGTAATACGCTCTCTGTTTTTTCAGAATACAATCTGAAACAAAGCAAAACTTATGTAGAAATGGGAAATATGTTTTTAAAATTCGAGGTAGGAATAAAAATATTTTTATAAACCCGACCCGACATATTAAACTTCTACTATTTCTTATAAATACTTTATCAGTGTACCGTGTATCTACTCGTTAATTTAATAAATATACAAGTGTGTGTCTAATCAAAAGGACCTAAAATTACATTAATTTCCCAATAAATAAAAATTTAAATTTTGTTTTGTATTTGAAACAATACAGAGAATGGAAAAAACAAAAGTTCAATAAATCTTCAGGACATACTACTATAAAATGTAAAAAAAAAAAAAAAAAAAAAAAAAAAAAAAAAAAAATGAGAACAGTACGTCAAAAACAGTCGTGACATTTGTTAAAGGGTAACTGTGACCCTGGAAGAAGGGGATGAAAAAGTAGTAAGGCTCTTATGGCAGGCATTCAGGAGAGAGCTAAATCTAAATCTTTTGTCATGAGCTCAGGCCCATTTTGTTACTATGTTTTTTCCCGCAAAGAATTAAAAATCAACCTTTCGAGTCTGACCACCCATATTATGGTGAAGCGAGTGAAAAGCATGAGTGCCTCAGGCTTTTTAGGGCACACTTAATTAATTTATAGCCATACAACATACCGATTTGTTTACGATTTATACATAGGAAAAGTTATACAGGGGGTTACAACATATTATCTCCAGAACTAAATTTTGTTCTGTTCCATTCTGAACCAGAAGCCTCCACCACAGGCCCCCATTCCTCTCAAACAAAAAATAGAACAAAACACCTTTAATTAAATTAAAGCATTAATCTAAATTGCAGAACAAGTCATGAGGACCTGAAACATTTCACAGAACCGTATTCTTTTGGCAACTCTGCCCACAAATGTCCAATTTAAGATTTGGATATTTTTCTTGACTGTTTAGATTTATTTAATAAAAACACGATAATATTATATCATCAAAGAAGATTTACATTTTATTGGAATATACAGATTAATTATCAATATATATATATAAAAGTCAACTTTTGTGTGTACATGTGTATATGTATATATGTGTATGTCCTTAATAAAAATCTACAGTTTTAGTCCGATCTCGATGAAAATTAGCACATTTGACCTTCAAAGTTATATACATATTTTGAAATTGTAGAAGGTAAACTGGGGTTAAATGTGACCGCTATCGTTTTGGTTTAGATATTTAAATTTTGGAGATTTTAATTAAGGATGATGTAGAGGTATGCTTTGAGTAAATCTTTTTGGTTATCCAAAAGATATTTTCAAACCAATTAATATATCTTAGTTCAGTATAAATTTAAAGTACTGGTGCATACTCGTTATAATGTATAAAATGCACAAATAAAGTGTATAGTTGTACTTATCTAATGTATAAAAAAATCAACGTATTTGATTAATATGTGTATGTATGATCTTTATACAATCTACAGTTTTAGTCCGATCTCGATGAAAATTAGCACACTTGACCTTCAAAGGGGAAAATCACTGTCTACATGAATTTTCGAAATTTAAATTTTGGTACACAGGCGTACAGGGTACAAGTAATGAATACGGGGTCAAAGTAATGAATACCCTTCATAGCGTTGAAAAGCTATGAAAAAAAAAAAAAAAAAGCGTTGAAATGCTCTTTAATATATAGAGTACAGTAATTGTTGTAATGTACAATTTAGTCATATATTTTCATTTAAGAGGGGGGTAAATTTGGGATATTTACTAATTATCTTATCGAAGAGGGGGGTATAGAAATAATTGGGTGGGATAGAATCTAGATATTCTCTCATAGTAAAATAATGTAAATGATTCTTGATGGTAGTATATAAACATCGAATTAAATTAAACTCCGCAGCTAAGCACGGGTATCCAGCTAATGTTTAATAAAAAGCTACATCCAATTAGTGTAACATAAATTCCTATCAGAAGAATGGTCGAATGCGTATAAAATAAAAGAATATAGATTTCAAAATAAGAGTGTTAATTAAAACTTCCGTAAAGCAATGTACGCTGAATGTTGAAATAATTATATAAGCCAACTCTTACTCTGTTTGAATTTAATTATAATTGAATAAGTAGTTTTAAATTATATAAGTGTTAAAAAAATGTAAGTTCACACTCGAGATAATTTAACTGATTGATTATCCGTAAACTACTTTGACTCACGGTTCACGGTCCACTTTTAATCAAAATCAGACAAGTAGTTACTAGGGTCTGTAGGAAAAAATGTGGACCCTTATTCATTCCTGCGCTTGACTGTCTGTCCAACAGACAGGCGCAACTGATCTCCCAAAGTATCCAACAAAAAAAATTAAAATTTTGCAGTAATGTTTTGAGTAATAACCGAATCACGGGAAAATTATAGGAAAGCCCCAAAAACCATCCCTCAAAAGCTAGGGTTTTTTTTTAAACGAAAATTCATTATGTGGAGGTATCAAATGAATGATGAGGACCCCCTGAGCACAAATACACACACACACACACATATATATATTTATTTATTTGGTTTCTTTTTTGTACCAATTCATCTCCTTAAGCCACATATACCTGAAAATTATTTTTTTGTGTCCTCTTCTCTATATTTTAACAAATCAACGAAAAAATCTGGATAAATCTATAGTTATTCTTTGACAAAAAGCAAAAAAAAAATTTTGAAAGAATTTTTTATAGTTATTGAGTTAGAAAAATGTTTACCCCATAGAAGAAACTGTTCGCAAGTTACAGCTAAAACAAACTTTTAAATGACCACCACCTTAATACGGTTGGGTCGATTATTCTGGTAACAAACTCTATTTGTCAAATTGCCTATTGCCTACGGACTCATCTTGTGAGCTGAAAGCACATTCTTGGCTAATTTATTTTTAAGACAAGAGCGAAAGCAAAAATGTTAACGGACGAACAGACAAGAAATCAAAAATGTCGCTGGAACTCTGAAATATTACGTCCAATATAATTCTTCATATTTGTACAGATATTGAGTATAATTGCAGAGACGAGAGAAAAAACCAACATTTTGGTAGATATAGTTTTAACAAATGTTAAAATGGTTTAATGTTTTAAACCAGAGTGTTTTTATAAAATGGTACACTTTGAATTTTATTAAATATATGAGAGAACTTGGAGAGAGAAGATTTCTGAAGCTATTGCAACTCTCAGGACTTATCAATCAATACCAGAACTTTCCGATTTATATCCTCAACATGCCAAAATTAGAGGTTCTTTCACTGGAATACTAATATCTATCTATTTTCTAACACTCGTATATAAAATCCAAATACCACTCACACCTACCTCTTAAACCATTGGATCTATAGCCATAAAATTTACAATTTATACCCCCCCCCCCCCCCCCCCCCNTTATACAGATGCAATGACACTGTACATAATATTTATAGTGTCACAATACACATAAATTATAATTATACAGATGCAATGACACTGTACATAATATTTATAGTGTCACAATACACATAAATTATAATTATACAGATGCAATGACACTGTACATAATATTTATAGTGTCACAATACACATAAATTATAATTATACAGATGCAATGACACTGTACATAATATTTGTGGCGAATTAAGTGAAACCACTGCTGGAGTAACTTTTAAAAAACGTTTATTTTTAATAAACACAATAAAATATATAACTACATAAACTGCCTCTTAAATTTGGGGGTCAGTGTTGGAGACAACAACTATCTGACTCTAAGAGTATAAGATTATACAATGGCAAAATAATAATATAAAGTGCGCTGAGCTATGGGTGTGGTCAGCTTATATAGACTAAAGGCTATGACGTCAAGATTATACTGTGAATGTATGTGTGTGTCTGTGTTTCTATGTATTGTCATAGTCATCAATATATTATATTATAATTTACTATTTTTTTCGAAATTTCCAAAAAGTGGTATCTTTACTTTTGGTCGAAGAATGTTCAGGAATTTTTTCAGATTTTTTGCACTTCACATAAGCGAGATAGAGGGGGGGGGGCACTTTTCAAACCCACATCAAACGTGTCTACGCTCGCCCTATCAAAGTTATAACCAAAGAATTATATATTATTGTTATCAGCTTGACGTACCCTTTCATTTGATACCCCTCAAGGTGTCGAAAAAAAAAATGAATTTTTTAACCCTTAAGTTTTTTTACCCTAATTTGAAAAATATTTTATTTAAGTCGCTATATTTTTAACATGTGTGGGTAGGTACATGCCAAATTTCAAAGTCATCGGACGAAAGGTGTAGCCGTGAGAGCATACGACGGACTGACAGACAGACACACGCGCGAAAATATAAGGGTCCTTGGCTTTTGCCTACGGACCCTAAAAAGGAATTTAAGAAATTTTATGCCTAATGGGGGAAATAGGAGAAAAATATAACAAGAAGGGTTGTGGGTGTATTGTGATTCAGCCAGGCTGATCTTTTAAATTAGGAAGTTGCGAAAAGGCTTCATAAAGATGTGAGCATTTATTAATAATAAATAATTCCCATCTCAACCCAGGAGTGATATGAAACACCGGAGAGGGTTGCTAAAAAAGAAAAAATCTCTACTTTTCTT
This sequence comes from Gerris buenoi, assembly GCA_001010745.2. Classification (NCBI taxonomy): domain Eukaryota; kingdom Metazoa; phylum Arthropoda; class Insecta; order Hemiptera; family Gerridae; genus Gerris; species Gerris buenoi. Next base: position 346,043 of record KZ651609.1, on the reverse strand, counting down.
GGAACGTTAACAATGAAAAATGATTTACCAGCAGTTGAAATCAGATATAATATAAAAAGCAGCGCAATATATTTGAGCAATACTATATGAACTGTTAGTCAAAAATTTTGTTTGAAACGTGCAATAGCCTAAAAGAAATTACAGCTTGTTTTACTATCTAGGATCTATATATTATTAAAAAAGTTTTGTAAACAAACCAGTCCAATAAGAGAAAAATATACACTAAACTGTTTGCTATAAACATGGTTAGCGAAAACCCTAGATTTTTTTTTTTTTTTTTTTTTTTTTTTTTTATTTAATTTAATTGTAAAAAGGTATTTTTTAATATTTTTTTTATCTGTTTAAACAACTATTAAAAATTTCCAAATTTATTAACGAAATATATTCATCAAAAGTTTTTCTTTAAAATAAAACAGTATAATTTATTACAAATACTGGCTCAGTGGTAGGTGACCTTGGGTCTTCGAAATCATTGGTTCGAATACAAAAAGTCCAGTCATGCACCATGACTTAATGAGCGAATTTTCAAAGAAATCTGCGTATTTGGCTTATGTGAATATAGGAAAATTTTGGTTTAGACTTAGGATGAATGAAAAAAAAAAAAAAAAAAAAAAAAAAAAAAAAAAAAAAAAAAAAAAAAAAAAGGTACACACGGGTACGGGGTACAAAAGTCAAAATAGTTTTTACCCTTCAAGATGCACATTGTTGGAAAGCTATTTAAGAGTACAGTAATTGTTGTTATGTACAATTTTATCATATTTTTATTTAAAAGGGGGATAAAATGGAAAAAAACATGTTTTTATGCTATTTTTGACCCTAAATGGTCAAAATTTGACCCCTAAATGAACTCCAAAAATTCTGGCCAACGAACTCATCCTTTATTTTGATATTATTGACATTTTAAAATTTGTTTGAAATTTTTAAGTGCATCCTAAGGGGGGAGATATCGTCTGGAGTGACACCTATGTACATACATACATAAAAAAAGTGTTACATTTTAGGAATCGATTCAGAATGGTCTGAAACGGATTTCCATGAAAAAAAAGTTAGTAAAAGTATAGTTATTATTTGAAAATAAAATGATGTACTTAATAATAAATATAGGCGTTTCTTTTTCCTCCCAAAATAAACAAGGACTTGGAAAGATTCTGGCATATCAGCGCCATCTGGAGAGAAGGTCGCAAATACAACTTCCGTAGGCTCTTAAGCTGTTTTCTTCATTAAAGGCATCGATTTATAATTTTAAAATGTAATAAAACCTCCAGAAAAAAAGAAAATAAATTAAAATGGTATATCTAGTTTAGGAGTTCCACAATACGGATAAGTTAAATTTTTTTATTCCGGATATTAATCATATCCATACAAATAGCTATGCATTCATCATAACAAACCCTATAAAATATAGTATAAAATATCATTTTACGACACAATATTTGCACCCGCCATTGTCTCTTGTATAATGGAAATCGTGATGCCATCACATTCATTATACATGTCTCTAACAAATTTATATCCTAAATATATATAGTCATTTATATTCTCACATCTCATGAATAATATTATAGGTACACCAGTTTGAACACTTTGCATCTTCTGTTTAATACTAACTATACGTGAAATAATGTAATAGTAAATATATTGTAGATCGTACGGTTCATAGAGGATATTTAATGTGTAAAACTTCAGTTACACTCCTATGAATATCATGGATATTAATTTTTAAGCCATCTTAATAATTCAGTTTTTGTTTTATTTTTCATTTATTAAATAATAACGTGTTTTTAATGAACTAAAACTTGTTTTTTAAAAAAATACATTTATTAAATAATAACGTGTTTTTAATGAACTAAAACTTGATTTAAAAAAAAAATAACTGGAATTAAGAGGGTTCAAAGAGCGTGAAACTGTATTATACACTTACTCATTGGCTGTGCTAAAAAAAAAATCTAGTGTAATTGAAATAGTTTAGTAAAATTTTGAAGTATTTTGTTGAGTAAATTGTATTCTTTGCTTTTTGAGAATTAGAATATATAAAGAGAGATAAAGTAATATAAATAAATATGCCACTTCTTTACATTGTTACTCCCCTTCTAAAAACGGAAGAGTAACATTCCTTTGTCCCAAAGTACATCGGACTAAACATCCCTTTGTCTTAATAGTTATTTTGTCAAAGTCATTTATATTTTTAAAATCATAGGGGAGTATCAATCTAAGGAAGTACCATAAATAATAACTTTAAAGTAGGGTTATATTAATATTTTCTCTTAAGATTAATCCTAATCTAACGTGTTGCGTAATTTACAAAAAATATAACTAGTTCAAGGATATCTCAGATACCTTTATCTCTTATCAGGTAGATGTGTTCCGAGGGAAGAAATAAACTTAACTGTGCTAATTTCAAAGGTTCAATAAAGTATAAAGTATATTTTAAAATCTATTTGTTTTGTGAATAAAATAAATGAGAAATAAACTCTTCAGAAAGGAAGACTTCCAAAGAGAATATTTTGGTTAATCTACAATTCATGATGGTTCCTGAGTTACACTAGAAACTGGTTATCCACCTCTTCGAACAACAGAAGAATAAAAAATGAAAAAAAAAACCTTAGGTTTTTGACTTTCCTCTCTTTACGAAATATTTTTCCGATTTGAGTCGTTCAAAAGCCAATAATGTAAAGTCAAATAAAGAGGCTTTTTGACGAAGAAGAAAAAAGCAACGAGTAAATCCAGTTATAACTAAAACTAATATTGGGATCTTCATTTTTGTTTGGGTCGTAAAGGGTTAAACAATTTTAGAACTAGATTGTTGTCATATATTTAGACCAACTTTCTGGTCATATTCATGCCCATTGTCTAAACAGTCAATAAATTGGTTTAAAAACGTGTTTATACAATTTTGTTAAAAGTATAATTCATTAATTAAATGTAATATTAAAATTAACATGGATTTAGATGATTTATTACACTTATTACACTTAAAAAGAACTAGGAAGGTTTTGACATGGTTACTCACCAGTCACCACGATTTTATGTATATAATTGTCGTTTATTATAATAAAATAGTTATTTAAAATATTAGTATGTTGTATTGCGATCTAAAAGAACATTTAAATTTTAAAAAATTGCTTCCAAGCTTACCGAAAAAAATTTATAACTAAGTAAATTTATCATAAACAGCTTAGGTTTCCGGTGAAATCCGCGTCACGAAGGGGTTGAAGTCCGACGTTTCGCTTCCACTACTGGAAGCATCTTCAGGGGTGTGGTGCATCGTGGTGTTGACTTGATGCAATCACAAGATGTACGAGTCAACACCACTATGCACCACACCCTTGAAGATGCTTCCAGTAGTGGAAGCGAAACGTCGGACTTCAACCCCTTCGTGACGCGGATTTCACCGGAAACCCAAGCTGTTTATGACGAATCTACCCGCGGAAGCCTACGGACCAAGATAAGTAAATTTAGTGAAAATAAGTGAATTAAAATCATTTAAATCCACGTTTATTTTAATATTTTGTAAACTCTCTTTCATATAAAATTATTAATTTTAGTAATGAATCATTATTGCAAGAAAATTGTAGAGTCTTCTTTAAGTCATCATGTTTTTAAATCAATTTAAAGATGTTTTAGGCATGAATGTGATCAGGAGTTGGTAGGAATATTGCCAGACAACAACAATATAGATGTTTCTAAAAATATTAACCCTTTCCGCCCCACACAAAAAGAAGATGTACAAAATGACAAATTTACAAGTTACCTAATCTGAGAAGCTTAATTTAACTTTACAAAAATACTTAAATAACTTTATAAAACAAAGAAGACTTAATCGGCTTCCTATTGGTATAATACTAAACCAAAATATATATGTACAGCGATTCTGTTAAAATGAATTAGTTATATCGGATTAGCATTTATCTACACAATTTTATAAAATAATTATCTGTAATTAATGTGACCCTTCCCTCATTTATAATACATATTTAAGAGAGTTGATATATTTCTCCTCACTTGGTGTATTGAATTTGTCAGAGTTAACATATTTCACAGAGTAATATTAATTTTTCACAGAGTTAATATATTTGTCCTCAAAGTATTGAATTGTTCAGCGTCAAATGTCATAATCCTACGTAAATTTTTAACAACTTATTAAAAAATTTAATAATCTAAATTATAATTGGCTTAAACATCGCACCAATTGAAAGTCATGATGCTGTCACAAAACAAAATAAAAAGCATTCTTTACCCTTGTTGCGTAAAAGATAATTAAAAACGTGACCTAAATACAATCTCGAGTCATTGGTTAGCAAATAGTAATTTAATTTTTAATTGGAATGCATTTAGACAATTACCGAAGTTAAACCCCTAAAAAATATGTTTTAATTTAAGAATTTTACGCCTAGAGTAATTAACAGTCAAGTTTACGCTTACGCTATAAAATTAGTGCATAAGGATTAAAAGAACGTTACGTAAATCGTAAATGTTTTAGACTCATTTTTGAAGTATTGTTTCTGGATTAACACTCAAGGTTATTCATCCTTCAAACAATCAGTCAGCTAGAGCATCGACGTTGCGCAGCTTGTTATTGAATTCATCATTAAGCCAAAAATGTACAGTGTGTTCACCGTTGGTATAAATGCTGCAGTTGAGTTGTTCAAAGCTAAGAGCAATGCGAGGGAGAAGGCCTATTCCAAATACAGATTTGTAGCTCTGGTCTTCTTTTGGCTCTTTTGGGAGCAATGTCATTACACCCCCGGGGGAGTTCTAAGCTTCAAATTTTTATCTTAACTCTAACTTCCAACCTTACCAAAAAAAATAGAAGAAATGTTAACATGCGCTTAGATTTTTATCGACTTCTCACATAAGGAAAATCCTACACTTATCCTAGCTACCGGACTAAGCGTTTACAGCGGGATCAACTATTACCACGGGGGCAAGAATGAGCATTAAAAGTAATAGCGATCCCTGTCCTATATTTCAGATCGCAAAGAGGGAAATAATATTCCTACTTTCAATTCCGCAACCCGACAGCACGAGAAATTTAATTTCAAACCTTAGAAATGCTAGAATAATAAAATCTATAGTAATATGCTACTCCCATATTATAAATTAGGTAGTAGTCCAAATACCCAAATATAATTTGGAACGTCCTGATGACCTGCTATAATAAAACTAAATTAATAATAACACAATATAGGGAAGTACTCAAGAGTAGAGTGCTTTGTGGAATAGCCATATATTATTCTCAAGGTCATGTTGGAAATAAAAGTTTTAGGTCTAGAAATCGCATTATTAAATTACTACTATCATTAGTAAACTAAATAAAAAAAAGCCGAGGGAAGACATCGATTACTATATACTCTTTGTACTTCCTGAAAAAAAGAAAAAGTATTGAAATGCATCTACACATTATGAGGTCCACTGAGTTAAAAAAAAAAATTGTTTTTAAAAAATGTCTGTCTGTCGTCAGTGCAGACTTGTGGAGCCTAAACTACTAGGCCGATTTCGACGAAAATTGGCATACCTACATGTTGAAATAAATCATACCTGAGGCAAATTAGTTCCAAATTTAGGGGCGCTATCTCCCCAAAAATTCTAAAAAAAAGTGAACAAAATTATTGTCCAAAAAATTCCTACAATTTTGATTAAAAATGTAATCTTATGACACAATCCGTTTTCCCGGGCATAATCTAGTTCCTGATAAAATTACTTTAAACGCGGGCGGAGAGAGGCCGGGTTCGATATCCCGCCGAGAAGGTATTTTTATGAGAAATTTTGATAAAATGTTTAATAATAATTAAATGAACGTACGAAAACTCGAAAACTAATAAATGAAAAATGTGGGCTAAGTAGTTATCAACTCGTTATCGCGGACGGTGCAGGGCGAGGGACACCCTTTATGGGGACTCTTCCCCCACTCTTTGATGTGGGTCCGATCCGTGTCATGATGATGTAATTGGTATCCATGGTTCGAGGACGGAGCAGGGCGAGGGACACTCTATATGAGGACTCTTCCCCCACGCTTTGACGCTCGCTTACATAGCTTACTAACGACCACACCATACTCGCTTCGGCGGTACAATGTACAAATGTATGATGTGTGAAGTAACTGGAACTCTCCACCACGGGGCGTACAAAGGGCCTGAGTGATGGCCTAATTGCAAGGCCTTTCTTTGTTTGAACAAGGGGTTCGTCCTACCCGTTCTAGTAGGAAGTACTAGACTACTACTACTATAACTATCAACTCGTTAATGAGAAAGTTTGTCTGAGATGTCTCGGACCAATTTTATGCTTCATAATTTTAATGAAGCACTTTAAATAAAAATTCATATCAGTTTTCTAACAGTCTAGTTATTAAGCGTGCTAAATGAGATAAATTGCATCATACAAGTAAATCTAACAAAAATAAGTATACGTTTGATATACTTATAAAATGATTTAGTTAAATAAATTATGACTTTTTTCTAGAGAGAAAACATTTAAAAGAAACTTTTAATAACTAAAATTATAATTATTAACAACATAAATATTGCTCAGCTTTAACATAATTTAATATAGCAATTAATTTATTTCCTTTTTTATAACAGTTCAAACATTTCTATACTAAATCTCATTAAAACGAAGATAAAATCTTGTTTGAACACGGCTTAGTCAAACAATGTGTTGCTTCTTTTTAAGTATCGCCAAGCTATTGGCTTAATATAACTGATTTGCCTTATAGTTGTTAAACTACCTGTGAATAGGTAACCCCTGGTCGTTGGGAGAAAACATTATCCTTCCCTTAAAAGGTACCATCAGAGCTTTTACTTCCAAACCAAGTGCCTTGCTTTCCAACTTGAAAATTTAATGAGGGTTTTCACCTGGAGGTGAACCTCTTAAATATATCTAGGTTTAAGTCTAGTTTGAAGTCAAACCCGTCTTTTAGCACAGTGTAATCGAAGTGACGTAGATTTTAAAGCAACAGTTATCTAAAAATAATGAATCATTTGTGTAAACGGAATAAAATAGCTTTATTTGTTTAATTGAAGACGAAGGAAAATCTTAAAGTGGAAGATTTCTACTACCATTATTTTAAATCATTAAAAGCGCAAATCAAGTTTATGAAAAGCTCGATTTCTCTAAAGATACAATTAAGAATATACTAAGATATTAAGTTATTTTATTTACAGTTTTTTTTTTAAAGCTTACTTAATGATCTACCATTGTTTAGCTTAACACGACGAAACTAAAGAAAATCTGGTACTTTTTTAGATTGTTACTCCCTTAAGTTTTTTTTAGAATATAAATGACCATAATAATAATAATAATAATAATGAATTTATTTGTATACAAATATATAGATATACAGGTTGTTTGGTCAAAGATGTAACAAACGAAGAGGGCAGATTCTACCCATCATTAGCAACAAAAAACACTATATATACCATGGGTCAATTCTCAATAGTTTCGCCACAATAATTTTCTTTGTTATTTTCCAAGTTACGTCCATTTCACTTTAAAAAATCGATTGCTGCACCTAAAATATTGATGAAGAGGAGAAAAACGTTGGAAAGAGGAGAAAATTTCAGTTTAGAAAATGTCTATTTCAAATGCCTTAAAGGAGCAAAACATATCCATAAATTTCATTTTATTGTTAATTTTGTCAAAAAAATTAACATTTATTTTTGTTTAAGCCTGTAATTTTTCCAAAACGGCATGAGCTACAGTTTGCCAAATTTCAGTAAAACTTCTCCATTTATTCCCCTTCAATTTAAGTACCATAACACTATTAGTTGATA
>KZ651609.1:325470-337189 GCA_001010745.2 Gerris buenoi | reverse complement strand
TTTTTTTTTTTTTTTTTTTTTTTTTTTTTTTTTTTTTTTTTTTTTTTTTTTTTTTTTTTGGTCTTTACAATGACTGATTTTACTAGTAGGAGCGTTAGCTCAAAAAAGGTAACAGGGAAAAATTCCGATAAAGCTGAATTTTGGTTTATGGCTTTATTTTGGTCCCCCAATGAACATATTAATTTTTCCCCCTCGAGGGAGGTCTGTTTTGGCCGCCATTTTCAAAAAAGGACCAAAATTCGGTTTTTGGCGAATATCTTCGTTCTCATCGCTGATACAACTAAAATAGATATTATCAAAATTGTAGGACATTAAAATGTTAACAAAAAAGTTCAACGTCATAATACGCTAAAGTCAAAATAGTTTCGAAGCTATAGCGCCGCGAAGTGCAACATTTTTATGTGATTATGTGATAACATTTTTATGACATTCTGTGCGGGAGCAAAAAAAGGGAGTAACAGTCTAAAAGGAAGAATATGCCGTAAACCTTCTTTAGATTATGTGTTCAGACGAAAAATTAAGTGACACATAGTTGAAAAGGGACAAAATCTAGAAAACCACTTCTTTAGATTGTTACTCCCCTGTGTTTTTTTATGAGGGGAGAAAAAATCTATAAAAGTGCCAAAAATCTGCCCGACAAACTCATACTAAACATATTAATATACGAGTACATAATTATATCGTCAAGTGTTTTTATAATATTTATTAGTTGTTTGAATAGTATTGGTCATCGTGGTTAAATTGATTCATTATTGAAATTTACAAAATAATCCCTTCCGTTGGGGAATCAAATCTGACTTCTCAGCGATTTACTCGGAATATAACCCATAACTAATCAATAAATAATAATGAAAATACACTGCCAATTGGTGTGGCACATAGCTTCCTCGCATCCTATCATGTACTTTATTGTTATATTTACATTAACTTTTTATTACTTTATTGTGTAAGAGCAATTTACAGTTTTTAGTGATCTTTAACAATTCATAGGAGTTTCGCTGTAGGTTTTACTAAAAAATTGTATTTGAAAAAAATGTTCGTCTCATTGAATAGATAAGGCCTGATTTTTTTCCTGACCGAAAATTCCACTTTTAAATTTGAAGTTCACGTTTACGCAAGCGTTGCGCATGAACACTTAAACGGATAACGTTGTCCAACGAACTCGTCCTGGGCATTGGTATAATGAACGTGTCTACCAAATTTCATAAAAATCGGTCGACATTTACTCAAGTTATCGTCGCACGTTTCATGATTCGCGGACACACAGACAGACAGACAGACAGACACGGAACCGAAAATGTTCCCTGATGTCTGAAACGGATTTCTGTCTTGGAATTTTTAAAATCGGAGGCATAAAACTTTTTTGTTCTCAAAAGTGAACTCAATGCTTCCGTTACCTTCTATAAGCTCGGAAGCAAAATTATCTATATACATACATACATTATTAAAAAAGTTTAGTAAACAAACAAATGTGTTGTCAATTTGTTTTTAAACAAACAAATAGGAAAATTTCAAACTGTGCGAAGGTAAAAGGCAATGGCCGCTCTTGACGAGCGAACTGCTTTCGACGAGCGAAGCGAGTAGAGCCCCCTAATACCATATTAAAATATTATTAATTATTATGAAATATTAATTATCACAATTGTTATATGCAAGCAATATATTAAAAAAATGCCGTGATAATAATAAATTACAAAAACTTTCTACATCGATATAATTTTAATCTCATTTCATTGATGATAGTCGGTGGTTGTACCCATTTATTTCTAATGTTTCTATAGGTACCAGAGTGATTCTCTTAAGGGTGAAATATTTCAAAAAATTAAATAAATGGCGACTTTTCGACCTCTCCAATCATTATCAAGCCAGGAAATGATTTGTTTATTTAATTCTTTCATAGAATAATCTAACAAAATAAAATATATCATCAAAAATTTTAATCAAATATACCTTAGCAGCTAATATTTCTTTAAGAAGTCGGAACTTATTGTTCCGTTGTCGAATAAAATCAACATAAAAAATCGGGTACAGGGTACCTTAGAAGTTTTCCTCACTTCAGAGGCCACTAAAGTGGCCTCTCCTGCTGCGAAACTTTTTATATTTGCTCCTTATTTTTTTCCGGTTCCAACGATATGCTATATGTCAAAATCCTATTTATACTTTCGGTATTATTAACCATCAAAGTTTAATAACTTCAAAATAGCGGCAAATATCAAAATGAATTTGGTGGGCTTGTTTTTCATACAATGAAGTACATTCGTACCAAATTTCAACTCGATCAGGAGCATTTTCGATGTATTACGATTTTTTAAAAAAATTTTGCTGACTGAGCAAACTGGGTTCAAGATGGCGGAAAAAGTTGATTTTCCGGGCGGCATCACTACAGGTCTCAAGACTGATTTTTCTGCCAAGTTTCAACTCTCTAGGTTAAACACCTTGGGCGCTACGATGATAACACACATACATACATATGTCATGCTGAAAACCACTCAGGAGGTCTTAAAAACACCCAAAACGGATAATTCCGTTGAAATCTCGAAAAAAAATTGTTTGGTGAAAACAATACTTTTCCTACTTTTAGTAGTGAGGAAAAGTAAAAATGTATCCAAAAATTTAAATTCCGTTCTAGAAAAAAACTCAGCAGAACAGGAACTATTAAGTAACAAGATCTCAAATAAAACAGAGATTACCCATATTAATTTTAAAATTCAACTGGTGAGAGCTTATCACCATAAATAATTATTGACTGTACCATAAAGTTTACCTTCTTAAATTTTGTATAATAATGTTAAAATCATAAATAAATGTCATAGATTTTTTAAACAAATAATGATTGAAAACAAGATTCCATTTAAGTTTGATTATTATTATGCAATTACATTAATAATTTAAAATTTTATTCCATTAGATTTAAGAACTAAAATAACAATGAGAAGAAAAATGGAAATAAATAAATATAAAAAGAAAAAAAATCCAAAATACTAATTATGATTTATAAATTAATTGTCATTAATGGCGGGAAATTTAAATTTAAAATTGAATGGTAGATTCCACAATAATATTTATTTAGCGATATGGAATCGTTTACAGTATTGTCAAGTTTTATGGCTATATTCAGAGCTTTCAAAAAATTTTATTCTGTTGTTTTTATTTTCTCTCGCTAATATTTTAGTTTCCTTAAAATTGAAAGAATGTTTTGTAGCTAATGTACATTTACATTACCTTGAACATAAAATTACATTACACAGATTTAAAAAAAAAAAAAAAAAAAAAAAAAAAAAAAAAAAAAAAAAAAAAAGGCAGCAGCTAAAAGAATTAGCGAAACAGTTGGTGTCTGATTTTGAAATGAGTTGTATAACGGGTTCCAGGAGGTAATCAAACTGGTCTTTAGACATCCGTAGCATATTCTTAAAATCTTCAGGGTGATTAGTTCTTAGTTCATCGTCAACCGAATTGCATGCCTCCGAAATTTTACTAAGTATCCACTTCCTGAACCAATAACGCCTTTTTTTCGCTTTATCTGTCCATGTGACTGTCTCAACCTTTTCCAAAAATACCACTAAAAACAAAACTCAACGTGGCACAACTTTCTACGAGAAGCTCGTTCATAGTTGGCTCCCTGGGATTAACTTAGGAGCGTGGTCACTTTCCATTTTTGCGTGGTGAATTTTCCACGGTCCTCTGCTAGTTTACTCTTCTCCCCCCTCCAGGCATGGGTCACAACAGTCTTCACTCTAGTGTGGCACCGTAGAATGTTCACTCCCCGTGGGAACCTGGCTTAATACATCGAAGGCTAGTTAAAGCATGTGATAAGATGGAACTTTAGCAGTTTAATTTTTTTCTACTGTCCCTAGATAAAATATTGTATACAACAAGGCAGCAAAGGAAACATTTCTGCCTCGTGTATTCATTGTCAGCTTTAGCTTCCCGTCAGTAGTTAATTTTTACTGGTCTTATATTACTTTGCTTTGTAAGTTTCATCGCACACCTATTACCCTAATTTTGAACCACTTCCCGTCATTCAATCTTCCGCAAATTTTGCACATAGAAACAACTAAGGTGAAGAATACAGAAACCNAAAAAAAAAAAAAAAAAAAAAAAAAAAAAAAAAAAAAAAAAAAAAAAAAAAAAAAACTTTTTTGGAGTGTAAATATATCAAAATCAAATTTTAATCTTGATTTATTTTAACAAAAGAGGATAACAGAAACATAAATAGATAATGCAGTTTTATTTTTATCATATTAACACATTAAATTGAAGAAAACGTATCTTCAAAAGCATGAGCACTTCAAAAGCATTCAAATTATAATTTTGGAAGTGGCTATGGTTGCCGAACGGAAAAAATCGAGGTATGTGTCACATACAGCATACATAGATTTGTTTGTCTCTTTTTTTTGTTCCATTTAGGGTGCCCTATCTATTTTTTTATTTTAATTTTTTTTTTTAAATTAAACATTAGGCAATATAATTTTTTAAAAATAAAAAATGAAATTAAAAACATGAATAGATAATAGACATAGACATTTTTAATTTATAAGGATTTTGACATTTTAAACAGAGTGGATGAGGAATGAAAAGTTTATGAGTGAATCTAACAAAAGGAAATTTTAAGTTGAAATCAGTTTGTTGGTTTGGAGCTGTAAAACAGAGGAATTGTAAAATAGTTGAAATTAAAGGACATGGAATCATTTGAAAGGGTAAAAATTTAAGCATATAAAATACAAGAATTTGAAAAGAAAAGTGCGAATAGATGAAAAAGTTAACTTAATAAACTTTTGAAGTTAAGCTTTATTCTTTGAATTTCTCGAAGTCAATTAAAAAATTGGTAAATTCGTTCCTCTCTCATTTTGACGAAGAGGGATAATTTTTTAATTAAATAAAGGGTATATAAAATAATGAGATGTCAGGAACAATATTTTTACTAACGATTTCTTTATTTGGAGCATTTCAGTGCTCTATCAAGTTATTCTTAACATCTCTCGAGAAAATAACATTATTTTTTTCCACTCTGTTGTAATACCTTTACAATGAAATTCGGGAAAGAGTAAAGAAAGGCAACGAGGTTGCTTTTAACTAATTTATTCAAGACTTGACAACAATGTAAGTTTAACGTTAGAGTTTGATAAATGAATAATGTAATAACGACACACAGCGTAAAAATAGTCTCCCAATTAGTGTGGCACATTGCATATAGTTTACTCGTTTCCTATCACGTAAAATATAATTTTTTAGCGTTTATGACCCATCATTGTCTATTCAGTTTAATTTTACTAGCTTACCGAATTCAAAAATGTCCAAGAGAGAAATTTTTTTTTCATACACCAAAGGAACATTTTGCTCCAGTGTCTGCCTGTTAGTCGGTCTGTACTCGACAGATTTTAATGAAATTTGGATGGTAGGTCATAATTAGTCCACTCTTGCCCATATCATTTCATATATATCTGCGGTTTAACTTCGTCATGATAATTAGAAAATATTAATAAATCATAATTATTATTATTCTATAAAACGATTATATTTTGATAAATTAAAAAGTTATTAACGCATTTATTTGGGTTTTAAGCTAAGACATCCAACTAATTAGTTGATCAGTAATCAGTAGTAATAGTAATTAGTATCCAACTAGTTAATACTACTTTTGATTTACATAATAATGTAAATCAACAGTAAGAAGAGAACTAAAAGGTGAAACTGAAATTTTAAAATCAAATTCTCGAAGTAAGAGTTTGTAAATAAGTTAGAAAACCATTTACATCGTTAAATAAATAGTCCATTCATTTTTATTTTTATTTATTTATTTATTTTTTATTTATTTTTTTTATTTTTTTATTTATTTATTTTTTTTTTTTGAGACAAACAACGTCATTTACTTGTACTAGACAGATTAGATCTAGTAGAACTTACTCGGAAAGGTGGAGACTTGGCTACAACTACCTGAAGTACAAAAACTGAATATTATAAAATAGGATTTTAACAATGAAATTATGGGGTTTCATTTTTCCAAAGGAGGTATTATAAAAAGAGGTTTTTATGTTATTCTATTTTTTAATATTTTATTTGAAAGTTAAGTGTAAATAGTGCTTTTTTATTTCGACACTTACTGACATATACTTCTTGCATAAAGAGAGTAAAAAAGAATTAGCATAATTGGTTAAAAATGTATTTATGTACTCGTGGAACCTGAGATATAATAATTTGGTCGGTGTAATGATATGCAAGCAAACATTAAGCTCAAGCACCCAAGTAATGTAAGTAGTACTCAACATGCTTTTTACAAGCACGAAAAAGTGATTACTTTGCATATGTTGAAGTAACATGATTAACATTATTTTATCAATCTCTTTTAAGATAATATAACAATAAAATAAAACTGCCCTTTCTACTGATTTTCAATGCTATATTGTTCACATTCTATTATACTCATGTGACCATTCATCTAAACTAGAAGCTACGTTGATCCTAACAGAGCGAGAAAGCTGTGTCAAAGTAATAGGTAGTGAATTGCTAGTCATATTAACCCATAATCTAAACTACTAGGAAAAACTGCGGAACTAAATCTGGAAGTTTTGATATTTGGCATAGCCCTTTATGGGTCTTTAAAAATAAACATATCAAAGGACCTGAAAGTTCTGGGTGGAGCCATGACCATGACCACACCATCATTGAAAATTAGTCCAAATTAAATTTAACAAAAAAATGATTCTACATTAAATTGAAGCATATATATATATTGAATACAACAAAGATCCTAATCATTTTATTGATAAATTATAATTATTAAGTTTTTTTTAAAAAAATACATAAATGCTAAACATTTTTAATGTGTTGCACGTTAAGAAATCTTTTTAAGGTCTGCCCTCTTATTACAAGATGCCATTCATTTATATGCGGATTTGATAAGACGATATTTCCGGAACAAACTGCCCAAGAACCTTAAAGTTAGCTTCCTTTTATGATCTAAATAACTTTTTAAAATCGGTTATTTTGATTCAAAATGTCGACCCTATAAGTATTTCAATTATGTCCCCTCACTAACCGAATTATCACTACTTCTTGTAAACGAGTATTTTGTAGGATAATTTCTAAATTAATAATTTTAGGAGGAGGATAATAAAAAGAATTTCAGAAATTATATTTTAACTCTGTGTGAAATGAGACACCGGAGAGAGAAATACAGAAGAAAAAATCCGCTTTCCCAAAATTAAAAATTAAAAATACTTTATCAGTAAATTTTGTGCGTAGGCTTTCGAGGGTTGGCTAGTAATTTTTTAAAAAAGGAAGATTTTACCAAAAACACGAGATTAAGATGTTTTTTTCTACCTATATAATATTTATTAATACTTGGAAATTTAATTTTCTATAAAAATAACAACCTTTTTGGATTTCTATTATTGCAATAAATGTTCCGAAAAGAATGCTAGTTTTTCCCTGTTTAAAATACTCTCAAAAACGAGTGGGATGGGAAAAAAATAAAGTAAATCAATTAAAAATTCGAAAACTTACTGACGATATATATTCATCAAAAGTTTTTCTTAAAATAAAATAGGATAATACAAATTGCAGTTGATCAATTGTGGCTTGAAGTGTCGACTATATTAGCTCAGTTGTAGAGCATGTGACTCAAGACTATGAAAAGGTTTTTATCCAAAAAGTTTGCAAGTGCAAATCTACGAAGTTGCAAATGATGGTCCTTGGTTAATACTATTTAATAATAAGATGGTCGCTCATGTCGTCTTACGAACCCGGGGATATCATTAAAATCCGTTTCATATACATATACGTATATGTATGTATATTGTACATATATAATATATATGTACGTTCGTTCGGAACTTTAAACCCTTATAACATCGCTTCAAGACATCGTATTGAGATGCGGTTTGCGGCATTTTTTTTTAGAACTTTTGTGGGAAAAACTAATGGCGCGTAGCTCACGACGTTTTGGAGCTACAGTTACTTGAACACGAAATCGGTCTGTCGACGATAACTTCAGTAGGCTTTATTTGATTTCAATTTCCTTTGGGGTATATATGTCTCCTATAAGGTAGATTGTACTTGAATTTTTGAGCACAATCGGACAAGCGGTTTGAGAGATATTGGCATTTTAGTGTTTTTACTTCCATGAAAATGGGTGTAAATACTGAGTTCTCTATTGCTCACGTGTTGACACCACAACATTTCATGGAAGTCATGTGTCAAGTTTAGCATTGTTCCCCTACCTCTACTCCTCGGCTTAGGCCTCGTACTCTCCCTCTCCCAATACAACCTAACATACTGTGAATTAATCACAATAACAGTCAACTATGCCATTATTTAAATAATAAATAAATTCTAAATTATAATGTTTACATTAGCTTCAATCTCTTTAGCTTAGATTTAGTAGGTATTTTTATTTTTACTTTCTCATAAAAAGAAAAAGTATTTTCATGGCACGAAAATTAGATTTTGAAAATTTGATGGATTTACACATTTTCAGGATTCCTGAGTCCAAAAAAATGTTTAAAAAAATATATACACTTTTTAAAAAAACAAAAACGTCTGGCTGCGTGCAGAAATCAAGGAGCCTAAACTGCTTGGCCGATTTTGACGAAATTCGTCATACATACGCTTTTTTAGGGCTAAAATAAACCAAATATAAAAACTAGCCGCCCTTTGGGATTTAATTGTGAATCTTTTGAAAAAAAAAAATCAGCTCTCTATCTCTTAAAATAGAGGCCCTATTTGAAAACTACGAAAACACTACAGGTTCCCGCCGCGCCTTAAGTAAGGAATCAGCTTCTCTACTCTATACACCTTGGTCATGTGTGGGGTTTCCATTCCACACCGGTACCTGTATTTTAATCTTAAAATGCAATGGCCGGCGTTAGGTCAAAATAATGGAAGGGGTAATGTAAGCATTCCCTCTTCTTCCATAAATAAACAAGGGGCTTACAAAAAACCAAAAAGGCCATCTCTGGAGAGAAGTTCACAAACACAACTTACTCCCGTCGGCTCTTAAATTGTTTACTTTAGTTAAGTCAATGATTCATAAGATAGATATATTACCCCCAGGATTTTCCCAGCACAACAGCTTATATGTGCGTATCAAAAAAGAATTTGTTAAAAAAAAATTGTCGGAACTTTTTTACATCCATATTTGGTTGTTGCCCCTATTATTTTCAATAGGTAGGAACAAACGAAGGAGATTTATGCTTATGATATATATTGTTTGGTAGTTGTCAGTAGCGTAGCTAGGACATTGCCCCCCCCCTTCGACAAAATAAAATTGACGAGCAAAAACAAAAAAAAACCTTCAGCAATTAATGGGGAATTCTGTACAATGTTATAGAGTAGCATATATATCCTAATAATACGATTTTATTATTCTCTGAGGGGCCCCCTTCAACGTTGGTTTGGGGGCCCTTCTGGTACAAGGAGCCCGCCCGCGATGCGGGCTCGTGCGGGCCCATAGTTACGCCACTGGTTGTTGTAAATATTCTTGCTCCCAAGAAGGCTTTGTGATATATGAAGTAGTGACCTTATCAATAGCCAGGTGCTGTTAACAAATTGGATTGTTAACATTCTTGAAGGTATTCTTATGAGAGGAGGTGTTCGGGTATGTTACCACACCAATAGGAAACATCCTCTAAAATATCAAGATTCTAGCTCGAGTAATTCAGGGATTTTGTGACATAGTGACGTTCGCCGAAAATGGCTGGGACTAATAACTTAAAAAACGGATTTTTTTTTTTTTTTATTGTTTGAAATATTTTTATTTTTTAAATTTAAACCCCGGTATAGAACTATATATTTTCAAAACACGGTCAGTTTTTATAGTTTTGTAACAGTTAAAATAAAATAGAATGAAGGGCAAAGATAAAATCTTAGCAAAGTATTTTCAGCTAAAGGGCTATCTCTCATGATATATATCCTTGACCAGAAGTAATGTCTTCCTGTAACCTATCATCCTTAATCTCCCCCATGATAAAATACACAGTAGTTCAACTCGAAATATATATAACTGCTCTCTGGTTAAGTGAGATAAAAAATTGTTATTCGTTTGAGAGAGGAAAATTTATTAAAAAAACAAACAATTAAAAAATTCAACAGAATTGACCTAATATTTATGGATTTTAAACAAGATATAATTATCTGGTTTAATAAGTAAGAAAACACTAAATGTTCCCTGATGTCTAAATACATTTCAGTTAAGGACAAAGAAAAAGGAAGTGGAAATAATAATAATAGTTATTATTTAAAATAAAATTGGAAAAAGTTATGTTTGGAATGTCAGCCACGTCGTTTAAGTATTTCTTTTAATTTTTGAAGATAAGTTTTAAGCAAATAATCATAGTTTTACAAGTAATCATAAAATTGTCAATTTGGTAAATCGACTCTGCTTATTTTTAAAGACAGAAGACATATATAACAGTTAACTTTTGTCCTTTCTGTGTACAATCTACAATTAATAGTCATTGCTTTAGCGTGTTAATTCTAATAAAATCACAAAGTCGTAAAACCTAATGATCCAATTCATTGGTACTATTTGTAGCCCATAAAGTTCTTCTACAATTCAAGACCCCCTCAAGCTAAATCTGTATACCTTTTAATCAGTGAGTTGGTCGAGAGAAATGCAGTTTTTATGTTCCTTCAATGCAATTTCATTTCATTCTGCAATAAAACTCCTTAACTCTTTATTTATAAAGTTGATTACTTTGATTATAGGTAAATATATATCAGCAATGTAATCAAACTTTCCATATTGTAGAATCTAGTAAAACCAATCTATACTGAAATGGTATTAAGCAAATTGCATTTCAGTATTTACTTAATTTGCAATATACATAACTTAATTTTAACCACCATTATCAATTAAATTTATTCTGTAAGACAAATGATAAGTTTCTTGGAATAATTCTTGTGACTTAAAATGTGATTAAGTCTAGTTTATACAGCACGCGTATTCGACGCGCGTTTGTTTAATAAACCTGTGACTGTCATACTTTTTATTTATTTTTTTTTTTTTATTAATTCGACAATAAAAAAAATTTGGTTACAAAAACAAAATAAAAATTACACTTGTCTACTTCCCCAAAAAAGCAGAGCTGGAGCTTGGGGAAGGAAATGGTTGCGGTTTAAACATATGGCTGGCATAAACGCTTTAAAAGTTGATTCCATCCCAACTTTGATGCTTACCTTAATGACACTTTTCACTTCTCGTTTTTAAATCATTTTTAACTACCTATATTGCCTTATACGCGGACAATGAACCAGGTTTTAAAAGTAATATAATATTTTCATCATAATTTATACAGTAGCGATAGAACGTTTTCGACCTATTATTTTGTCGGAAACAGATAAAAACTATTTGCATAGAGTTATTTTTGTACGTATGTTCAAGTATGATCATTGTTACACTTTTGACACGAAAATTTGGAAAAAAACTTAATTTCCCATAACTATATTATTTTTTATTCTCAATACAAATTTGATTACTATGTAGGTATTCTTTTTTCATTTCACTCGAATCATAATATTTATTTTCATAAATACTCTTCAACGGAACCTCGACCGTGTAGGACCAGGGACCAGGGTAACTACATCGCCCGACGAGAGGGAGCTTGAGGGCCGGCCGGCCTCATGGGATGGTAGATTGTTATTTCGCAGTCAATTTAAAAAGTATGTGTTAGCCCGCGATCGCGATCGAACAACGCGCGTTTTAAGACCATAAACTCATGAA
>KZ651609.1:278727-288854 GCA_001010745.2 Gerris buenoi | reverse complement strand
ATTTTTTTTTTTTTTTTTATTCTTGGAGGGCAAATAAAAAAAATTGGGAGGGCAATAATATAATGGAAAAAGGTCAGAAAATTTTTTGACGTCGCCTCTCATTGCTCAACTAAGAATATGAGCTTTAATTTTAACAATCAAATCAATCCAAATTTATTTATAAACAATCTATAATGCGTAATTTTATCACGGATATAGCTTTATTTTTAATTATTGCTCTCTAAATATCTAAATGGAAATAAAAATATCGAGTCCTTCCACGTAATTGCAAACTTTTTATTAGCTTTTAAACAGCTTTTAGCCTTTATAAGGCCACCATCAGTGCCTAAGAACAAACATTAGGTGATAAACGAGGTAATAATAGAAAAACCTAAACAAATATAATAATAACAAAATCAGAGAAGGGCCAGAAAAAATAACCTTATTGAGAGAAAGGAGTCGTCTTTACTGAAACGCCCCTTGCTTTCAATTCCAGTACGTGTCAGTCTTATGTCGATCTCCGACATAAAGTAGACTCTCCTTTCACTTATTTCCTGTTACTAATGTAACTCTATTTCGGTATGATATTTTACTTTTTTACTTCAATTCCCCCCTCCCCTTTGATCTATTTACCCATTTAATTACTTAATTTTATTAGTAATTTTATTTAATTCACAAATTTTATTTAATTAATTTGGCTTTTATTTTATATTATGTTATTTATTTTTTATTGATTTCGTCTTTCCAGCAAATTTACTTGTCATTTTTATTATATGTAAGTTTATAATTATTGCCAATTTAATTTCTATTATAGTTTTTACTGCTTCATCAATTGTTTTAAATTCATTTTGACTCATGTTACTAGTTTTATTAATTGTTAACCATCATTCACCTTAATGGATTTTTATCGATTTTGTTATTATTTTAATTAGTTTAGGTTTTGCTATTATATTATTACTTACTTGTGTGTTCTTAGGCACCAACGATACCCTTATGAAGGCCGAAAGATGCTTTGGCTAATGGCTAATGACACTTCGAATTTACGTGAAGAGGCTGTTTTATTATTTCATAAGATGAACTATAAATGATCTCATATCTAACAGAAAGTAAAAAGTTTGCTAGTCACAGAAGAACAAAGTTCTGTTAGATACAGTGATTTCATTTTAAGATATCTTTCAAAGAAAATGCTTAAAGTGTCAGCATGCGGGTCTGTAAAATACATTTCCATACGGGTTCAGGTGCAATTAGAGGGAACAGGATTTGATCAGATTCAAGAATATACTAGCTTGGCCAAACGTTATCTAATCAACTTATATAAACAAATTTTTGCAAAACAACATAAATATTTCAATTACTATTAAATTTAAAAGACATTTTGAGGATTTTTAAATGTTCGATTTAAAAAAAAAAAAAAAAAAAAAAAAAACAAGAAGGAAATCTATAATTTTCCATCAAAAAGGTAATTTTAAATATTTAGCTTGTATTATGAATCATAGATGCAAGAAAATTAACTTTTCTCTCCTAGATTATAAAATCACTTCGAATGTTTAAAAACCTCATCAAATAATTAGAAACTGGTAATAGCAGCATATTATGTTTAAAATACATAATTAATGTAATAATATAAAAAATCATGACTGTAGTAATAGCTTGAAAAAAGTTTTCACGAGGGAAAAAGCTTTAATGTCTTGCAGATGAGCAGCCGTTAAGCTAATAGAGCTTTGAACATTTTCGTCTCATCGCATTTACATGAAAAAGAACCAATAACTTTTAAAATATACTGATTAGATTAACATTTGTTTTAAAAAATTAAAATTCTAAAAAAAAAACAAAAAAAACAAAAAACTTTTGGCTAATAAATAACTATAGAATCAAGGAAAATCCAATACATCTAGTTATTAGTAAGTTTAATATATTTTAACATGCACGAGTATCGATGCATTCCTACAGCTGTAGGATGTAGAAGTACTGGAAAAGCCAGGCTCTCAATCACTTCTATCTTTTGGAAATTATAATTTAATTTATTTTACCCTGAAACAATTGTTTGCAGAAATAATTAGTTGCTTGCTCTATTCTGGGAGTAAAACTTAGATTATGTCATCATTTGAATCAGCTAGGAAGCGATATAGCTCATTAAAACCGAAATCTTTTAATATGTACCACAAATTGTGGTATTATTAATCTGTAAATAACCATCTTTAAATGGTTTATTTAAAGTACAAGTACTACACAAGTAAGTAATGCACATCCTTTATATTCTTAGTTATTGCCAAGCTAAGACTTACTTAAAAAATTTACGGTTTTAATTTGTTAAGAATAAAATTAAGTCCGTTGTCAAGGGCCTAAGGGCTCGTTACTTATAAAAGAGCAATTTATGATTACTTGTAATAACTGCACTTAATTATAATATACTTAAATTTTGTAAATAATTTTATTTATTAGTAATTAGTTTGGTTATCACACTTGTTTTTATTGTACCATGTATGATTACGATTACTTATCTAATAAAGAATTTGTCATAATACGCACAACTGTAAAAATGTTTGTATGCAGGAAAGAAGTCTTGCGTTATATTACATAGTTAATAGCAAGATTGCATGAATTCATGATTTTATGATTTACGTAAAAAAAAGGTAGTAACGAAACCAAAAAGAAGTGAATGAAACAGTGCCACAATAACAGCAGAGAGCAAAGTAAACTTTAGAAGTCTGTAAATATGTCTTGTTTTGATAGCAGTTGAATAAAATAAATTGTAAATATAAAAAANCTTTAATTGAATAATTTCGAATAAATAATAAATGTAAATCTTAAATGAAATAAATTACATAATAAATATAATTTATTTTAAAACTTTTATAAGATTAAGTTTAATTTTTTTAAATAAATGACTTTTTTCGGGTATAGTAATCACCAGGTATGGTGGTCCATGTAAGAGAAATTATGCTTTATAATTTAATAATTTATTGACGAAAAAAACTATTTGAAGTATTTACATATAAACACTTGATGTTTTTTTTTTTTAGCTTTCAGTTACCTGATTAAGACATTCTTTTAACTAATCATTACTATTAGAGTTCAATTTAAGAAAGTATTTTGGAAGTATATATACCTATATATCCGAACAAAAACCTAATCGTGAAAAAAGGACAAAATTCCTGACCCCTTTCCAAATAAATCAGCTTATCAAAGTAGTGTTATCCACATTGTAATTACCATAACTTCATTTTACTCTTACTTTCATGAGTAAAGGACCCACAAAAATGATGTTTGCGCAAACCTGATGTCGGGAAAATTTAGGCCATAGAGGCTGTTTGCGTAAACATCAAACAGCCCCATTCACAAAATATTTCCGCAAACATTTAGACCGTGTATAGGGGCCTTAAGACTNAAAAGAAAAAATATATTTTAAATATAGTTTTTTTCATTTTTTTTATAAAAATTTATCAGAAGAAAGGGTTCACAGAAAACAAAAGATTTTAATGTACATTTTTTATTTATTTGTTTACATTGTGCTTTTGATTTGTCAAATTTTGATTAAGCCTTAATGGAATTCAAATAAAAAGACTCGATCGCTAAAAATAATATGCAAAACCAATCTTCCTAATTATCATAATTATTCTAAGCTTGTTTTTTTATACTTTTTGTTGAAAACGTTAGTAAAAAAGTATGCTCAGTTCGAAGAAAAATGGTGAAATATAAACAAAAAAAGGTTAATGAGTATAGAAGCGCGACTATGCACTTGGATATCAACAATTATTTAGAGTGCTTGGAAAATCCCTGCTTACCCTTAAGAATTTATTTGCTGAGTGCAATCACAATAAGAGTTCACAAGAGTTCTATTCAATCTCTAGAAAGTAGAATTCTAGTGCTCTGACTGACAATAAGTCGTAATAAAAAAAAAAAAAATGTGAAAGTAATATCATTTTTAATTTAGAGTTATAGCTAAAGCAATTATTGTACGGCCCTGACTTAGCGTATCGAACACAAGTCATTTTTATTTTCCAATAATGTTCACAAAAAATAATAAAAAAATATGATAGAAAAAACAAAAAACTTTTGGCTAATAAATAACTATAGAATCAAGGAAAATCCAATACATCTAGTTATTAGTAAGTTTAATATATTTTAACATGCACGAGTATCGATGCATTCCTACAGCTGTAGGATGTAGAAGTACTGGAAAAGCCAGGCTCTCAATCACTTCTATCTTTTGGAAATTATAATTTAATTTATTTTACCCTGAAACAATTGTTTGCAGAAATAATTAGTTGCTTGCTCTATTCTGGGAGTAAAACTTAGATTATGTCATCATTTGAATCAGCTAGGAAGCGATATAGCTCATTAAAACCGAAATCTTTTAATATGTACCACAAATTGTGGTATTATTAATCTGTAAATAACCATCTTTAAATGGTTTATTTAAAGTACAAGTACTACACAAGTAAGTAATGCACATCCTTTATATTCTTAGTTATTGCCAAGCTAAGACTTACTTAAAAAATTTACGGTTTTAATTTGTTAAGAATAAAATTAAGCCCGTTGTCAAGGGCCTAAGGGCTCGTTACTTATAAAAGAGCAATTTATGATTACTTGTAATAACTGCACTTAATTATAATATACTTAAATTTTGTAAATAATTTTATTTATTAGTAATTAGTTTGGTTATCACAACACTTGTTTTTATTGTACCATGTATGATTACGATTACTTATCTAATAAAGAATTTGTCATAATACGCACAACTGTAAAAATGTTTGTATGCAGGAAAGAAGTCTTGCGTTATATTACATAGTTAATAGCAAGATTGCATGAATTCATGATTTTATGATTTACGTAAAAAAAAGGTAGTAACGAAACCAAAAAGAAGTGAATGAAACAGTGCCACAATAACAGCAGAGAGCAAAGTAAACTTTAGAAGTCTGTAAATATGTCTTGTTTTGATAGCAGTTGAATAAAATAAATTGTAAATATAAAAAAAATAAACCTTTTATCCATTTTATATATATATAAATTATGTCGTCCCCTTTTTTTATGAATATTTATTAATATCTTAGTATCCAGAGGAGTAAAAAAACTCATTTATAAGGTAATATTTCGTCCCATTTTTCGGAACATCTTCAAACCTTGATAGAAGTCTAAGTAGATATAAATCATTATAAAATTAGTTTGTCAAAAACATTTTTTATATAAGGTGAGTCATGAGTCATGAGGTTGCCTGATTGACACCTGGTCACTGACTTAGAGTCAGTGATAACGTTAGTTGATTCTATTCTCTCTATATGAATACTAAGCGCAGAGCCGTTTTATATCGTTGTAAGTCCTAGGAAAAATTGTATTCGTAATTAATCGTTAATGTTCACGTTATTCAAATCAAAATGAATTAATGCGGTAGATGACAAATGAAAATTTTGCTCGATTTTGCAAACGCAAAAAGTACAAATGTTAATTTATTCTAATCTGTAATTTTGTCGAAAATAAAAATAAATTAAATGAAAAAAATGTATCTATACAAATAAATATTTTTTTCAATTTGGCTTTCGTTATACAATCTTTTTTATGATTTTCTTTTTATAACATTCGTAGGTCCCTGTATGTTCGTAGGTCCTGGGCAGGGCCAACTGAATAAGACGGCCCTGACTTAGCGTATCGAACACAAGTCATTTTTATTTTCCAATAATGTTCACAAAAAATAATAAAAAAATATGATAGAAATCCCCAAACTTAACATAACCCCTATATATAAAATACTTGTTTATATCGAAGTATCGGATCAGCTTTTTTTTTTTTGTTGCCTTCACCCCGCGACCTCCTTTTTTCCCGTTGAAAGGATGCGAGGTTTAAATCCGCGTTGACAGGATGAGCCTGGGGCCGCGATATCACAGTTTGTTGCAACCCAATACCGGTATCATCCTCCCATTGAAAGCAAAGCCTGGATAGACGATCGTTTTATCTTTCTATCCAACTTCACTCTTTTATTCCTTACCTTCCTTGTTATTTTTTGTCCAAGATCGAGAAATGACTTTGTTTTTCATGCACCGATAAAATATTCCTTTTTACATATTGACTACATTTTTTTGATATTTTGTTGTCAGTCACCATATCAGTCAACTAAAAGTACAGCAGAGTTTAAACTGATAGTTTAGCTGTTTCAGTCACATGACGATAGGTTTTTAACTCTTTTTTGCCGTTTTTCCAGGATGAGTTGTGGGAAGGCGGTGCTTCGGGCCTGGGTGGTGAGTGCCGTCATGGTTCATGGTGCCGTCGCAGGGAATCCAGATGCCAAGCGGCTCTACGACGATCTCCTGTCCAATTATAACAAGTTAGTCCGGCCCGTAGCCAATACTTCGGATGTATTAAGGGTATGCATCAAGCTCAAACTTTCTCAGCTCATTGACGTAGTAAGTAATCAACAACTCGTCCTATTTTTTAATGTAAGGTTTGTTCTAACCGCACCTCAAACTAGTTTCAAACTGTACGACGCATGTGCATTAGCAAAAAACGTTCAAATGTGGTCCGATGCGCACGCGTCGGACAGTTCCAAACCAGTTTGAAGTGTGGTTGGAACAAACCTATAATAACTTAATGACGTGTAGAATTCTAATACAGAATACGCAAAACTAATCTTCTATCTTTAACTTTGAGATTATCCGTAACTGAATAAAAAAAGACATCTTGTTTTGTTTGCAGACACAATTTAACGATATACCAATAAATAATTTAATCTACTTTAAATAAAAGAAAGTAGTATTTTATTTCGATTAGTTTTCACGGGAGTTTTCTTCGAGGAGGTCAAAGTTACCCACGTGTTTATAGATAAAACTTTTAACTGGATAGTTAAAATTTTATAGATGTTGTTTGCAACCGTAAGGGATAATTTTACCGCGGTTATCCCTTGGTATGAGCACTTTCAGAACACCCACTAAGTGAAGGAAATATCTAGCCAAGGGAGAACGAAATAACTTTAGAGGCTTCGAATACCTTAAACATTTTCATCCTACCGCGTCTTAACCAAACTATCCCCATATTAACATAAGATTTAGTCTTGTATTATCCATAATATTTTTAAAAAAAATAATAATAAAGAGAATCACAACAGACATTTAAAAAAGTTATTAGACTATTTTACAAAGACAATAAATTAATCTATAGCAACGATCATAACCACCATCATTTTATAAGTAGGTATGTACTATGTACACCATTTTATGGATGAATACAAAAAAATGTCTCTCCACGTAAAATAATTCTTCTTTATTTATCAAAGCAACTATCAACTTTTTTTTATAAAGCCATCATCAGTTTTTCCACCATCAGAAACAAAATTATTTTTGAAGTTATAAAAGAAAATGCCACCAAAGTTGTACATATGCCATTTTTTCAAACTTTTATCAGAGCACCCACTGGGGAATACAGACATAACGAGTGCACGAAAGCTTCAAAGATAACATATTTCAGTGCTATAATAATAACTATTCTGGATCTCTGAGTTAAAACTTTGTTGTAATAAATATTATATTTATAAAATGTGTACGTTTATTCTATTCTAATCCACTCTATTTTAACATTGAATCGAAGTACATCGAACAACTATAAAATTATTAATTTATAGTTTATTTATTTATTGTTTGAAATGGGCTGAAATAAAATGAAAAAACTATATTTAAAATATATTTTTTCTTTTTGGTCTTGATCAGGGTTTTTAATTAATAAAACTCTCCTTCCTTTTCTAAATGTCAGCTATATTTCGCTTTAAACTTAAAGCTTCTTCAGGCTACAATAATAATAAAAACAATATTAGTATACTAAAATTTTTTTTAAATACAATTTTCTTTAAAAATTTATATCTCTCCCTGTAAGTCATATAGGGAGGATTCATTTTATTCAATTTAATTATAAATGTTATATTGTTACTTTTAAACTTTTTGCCAAAGTTAATTTTTTAGTTATTTACTAAAACAATACTAAAAATTAACGGATTATGATTTTCAAACAACAATATCCAGGTATTTATTTTAATTTAATAGTTAATTATACAAATTTTTAAAGAAAATTGTATTTAAAAAAATTTTAGTATACTAATATTGTTTTTATTATTATTGTAGCCTGAAGAAGCTTTAAGTTTAAAGCGAAATATAGCTGATATTTAGAAAAGGAAGGAGAGTTTTATTAATTAAAAACCCTGATCAAGACGAAAAAGAAAAAATATATTTTAAATATAGTTTTTTCATTTTATTTTATAAAAATTTATCAGAAGAAAGGGTTCACAGAAAACAAAAGATTTTAATATAAATTTTGAAGTTTAATCTGGTCAAGACAATATTTTGTGGGCTTGCCAACCACATTCTAAAGCATAGCCCAATTTAGATTTAGCAATATTAAGTCTGTATATAAATATGAACCTTAGAGGTCAATTATTGAAGTAAGGTTCTTACATAAACAAAAAAATATGCATCTTGTCAGTTTGTCTGTCAGTAATGTTAACGTGTGTCCGACAACAACTTGAGTGAAAGTTGACTGATTTAATTTAAATTTGATATTTGTTCCTTTTACTAATATGTCGACTAAGTTTATTATCCATTCAAGTGCTTGCTTAATTGCGAGCTTCAACTTTAAAATTGGAATTTTAGGATGGGAAAAGATTCTACTTTTATCTATTGGACGAGACAAACATACTTTTATAAATAATGTTTTTAGTTAAGCAACCAACAGCAACAATGCTATAAAGAGGTAAAGAGTGCTAAATCCTTTCAATGGGATCTATACAACCAAAGTGTGTTCTAACAAGACAATTTTAATGAAACTTTGTATTTATTGTCCAAAATACTAGTGAAGCAGTTACGTTAAATTTCAACTTTATAAGCAGAAGTTTTTCTTTATTGTAAAAGGAGATGTCCGAGGCATGTAAGTTAGTCGTGTAGTTGGGAGTCATCCTGCTCTCCCATTACACGACATTCTATTACAATCATCCTCTTTCTATCATCTCAACTTATTTAACTATTTCCTTAATATTCAATATTTATTGCAATGTTTGCTTCTATGAGTCATCACTAAGCTTGCTGACGCAAGCTTATTTTTAAATGACATTTTAGTAATTACAGAGAAGTTATTTCCTTACAAACTTATTTGAAGGTGTTATGAACCCATTGTTCCTTGCTTGATACATCTCTCATACCCTTGCCTTTTTAATCTCATTAGCTTTTCATAAGGAGACTTTTCCTTACAATTCTTTTGGTTTCTCTACTGTCCATCTTCTTCTACTTTTCCAAATATTCTCCTCAAAAGGTGATTTACCTTTAAGACAAAGAGACTGTTTTCTACTTACTAAAAATGGAAAATTTAATAGACTTTCTTCAAATATACAGTTATACCTTAATTTACTAAGAATATAGTTAAGGTGCGTACAGACTGCTCTGACGTGACGTGGGCCCACGCCATAATGCGTGTGATGTAAAAAAGTAACACTTTTTTGAGTTTATGTTCATATTGGTCTGACGTATGATGTTATCTGACGCCACACGCCTTATCCCTTTAAGGATCAGGCAAAAAAAAGAAAAAAAATTACAGTGGATTGGTGGTTTACATGGTTTACCACCTCTATAAAAATAGATAAAATAAAAAAATAAATCTATTTCGAACGCTATTGACTAAACTTTAAGATAAATAATCGATTGTAAGGTCGATATTCCACCGCCCATGAAAAGAAATATTATAAAACCACTATCAGTGTATTTTGAGATGTTTGTGCCAAAAAAATTGCCTTTTTTTTTTTTCCAGTAGAGCAGATTTTTCTTTCTTGAATTTTTTTTTAAAAACGTTGAAAGTTTACACCTTTTTAAATGTGTTGATTCTTAAATAATAAGTTGATGGATGATTAAGGTGTAGTTGTTGTATAAAAACACTAAATCTTCATTTAGAGACGTTTCGACCCTCTTATAAGGTCATTATCAATCTTTAATATCTAAAATAACAACAAACAATAATTATAAGTTAATTAATAATGCAAAAACATTCTAAACATTTTTTTAAAAAATTATTTTTTATAAGACTGTCACAATACAAAACGCAATTAACAATATTATTTAATTTTGATAAAATTACTAAAATTCAACATTTTTAATTTATAAATTAACAAAATTTTTAATGAATAA
>KZ651609.1:248448-267368 GCA_001010745.2 Gerris buenoi | reverse complement strand
ATTTTTAATTTGAAGTTCACGTTTACGCGAGCGTTGCGCGTGAACGCTTGAACGGATAACGTTGTCCAACGAACTCGTCCTGGGCATTGGTAAAATGAACATGTCTACCAAATTTCATCAAAATCGGTCGACATTTAATCAAGTTATCGTCGCACGTTTCATGATTCACGGACATAAAGAACGACAGACAGACACGGAACCTGATGTCTAAAACGGATTTCTGTCTTGGAATTTTTAAAATCAGAGACATAAAACCTTTTTCGTTCTCAAAAGTGCACACAATGCTTCCGTTATCTTCGGTAAGCTCGGAAGCAATAGACTGCCATTGGTGTGGCAGATAGCTACCTCATATACTATCAGGTACTTTATTGATTTTATGCTTTTACAATTATTGCCGTTATAGTCTTTGTTTTGTTGTTACAATTTTTTTAATTGTTTCCCCCCTTTTTTAATCAGTCAAAATTTGTTTGTTTTTTTCATGAATTAAAGTATCAATTTAGAAAAAGTACGAAACCAAAAATGTTCTCTAATGTGTGAAACTGATTTTCGCAATCGGAGATATAAAATATTTTCGTTCTTCCGAACGATCACATACCTTCCTTTATCTTCGGTAAGCTCGGAATAAAAAAAACTAATGCGAAGGTACTTATTTTAAATAATTTAAGTGGTAGATTTTTCGGAAAACTAATTCAAGAGCGGATATTTATCTAAGTCTGTAAGTAACTGCATTTACATCAAAGTTAACTTAAGGGAGTTGATACTACCTGAGCACTGTTTTTTTAATGACAAAACTTAACCAATTCTGTGGTAATTTCACTCAAGCTTTAACCGACTATAGTTACGACTAATTGGAGTTGCTGAAGACTTACCAGGGTCTCTTAGAGCCCAAGGTTGTCTTGGTAATCATTGCTCTGCTTTATTAACAGCCCTGGATAAACTAATTACTTAACTTAAACTATTATATTACGATTACTTTATCGGTAAGTAAACTCAATTTACTGTAAGGCGATTCCAGAATATTACCATTTCTAAATATTGTCCCATATAATAATTTATGATTATCATTTAAGTTGTTTTGACCATAGATTTTCTTACCAGATTTCTTATATTTGGTTTTTAATGGTTAGAAATTGATGACAAGTAAGTTGATGTTTTAAAAAATATTTTTAAATACAAGCTTTTATTCGTAATCTTCTCAGCAAACCCTTACATTTGATACCCATATCATGGGCGTGCTAAAGAAAAACTAGTCAACCATCTTGGGCTGCCCGCCATATTGGATTCAGGATGAAGTATTAGCTAAGGAAGTCACTTAGCTAACCATGCATTGTCATCCAAACTAAACATGTATACAAAATTTAAATTCAATCGGTTGAGGATAACTGCTTTAAAATTCAGTTGCAAGATTTGACCCGAACATACATACATACATACAACATTGCAAGTTAAATAAAAACTTGTAATGAAAAATACATTTCCGACAAAAATGCTGGTAGGTGACAGAAAATTTAGTTTGGCTGACAAAATATTAATTGAACTTAAGTTTTTTATGTACCCTAGATCCTTTTTTTAATTTTTCCTTTCTTTGCATGAATCAATGTTTATTTATATTTTTCATGTCTAAACTAACGTGAGAAAAAGATGGGTTTGGACGTCGTAAATCAGTCAAAAAAAAAAAAAAAAAAAAAAAGCAATGCTTAGGGAAGGGCATGAGTGAGAAAATTGGGTTTGGGGGTGTTTGTGCCAGCTTCAGCTCTGATTTGCAGCGCCGACGGAAATTTCGAGGTGACGCTGGCAACCAAAGCCACCATCTACGCACAAGGCCTGGTGGAGTGGAAGCCGCCGGCCATTTACAAATCCTCCTGTGAGATAGACGTCGAGTACTTCCCTTTTGACGAGCAGACGTGCGTCCTCAAGTTCGGCTCTTGGACCTACGACGGCTTCAAGGTAGGTTGTCCCTCCAACACTGCCTTCAACTGCTACACAACAATATCTACCACCTGTTTAACTGCATTCTGATTTTCCTTTTCTATATCATGTTATGCAAAGAGCTTTCTCTTATAATTCATTTCATAATGACAATTGCAACAGAACAGTTCAATCTTATGCGAAAAATCGGAAACAAAAAACGGCTTGAATATTTATTGCGACCCTATATTTATATTTCGAGTTAATAATAGTATTCAGGACTACAGTACTAATTAACTCAAATCAAACGGTCTGTAAAATATGTGTAAAAATGTTAATGGTTAAATCCCTGAGCCTTGCTGACTGTTACACATACGAGACACCCTGGCTCTTACAAACGTGAGGCAAATCACGTGTAAGAGTTCCCGCTTTTCAATACAAATCTTTACAATTTACTTTAAGTTCAGACTTTGTTCACACTACTACTTTCATAATTTAATATTTGGTAAAGCACTAATTATAATCTTTCCGCAAGTTTATAACTATTTTTAAGATAATTTTTTTTATTCATAATTACTAACGAAACTGACAACCATGACTGGATAAAAATATAAAGTAGGAAATAAAACGTGGGGACAAGGGTGTCGAAATGAGAGGCAAGGCGGTCCAGGGCAGTAGAGTGAGTGGCCCTGGTTGGGTGTTACAGCGCAGACGGCAACTACGAGGTGACGCTGATGACAAAGGCGACGGTCTACGCCAATGGCAGGGTACTCTGGCAGCCGCCAGCAATCTACAAATCCTCGTGTGCCATTGATGTCGAGTTTTTCCCCTACGACGTTCAGACCTGCGTTCTCAAGCTCGGCTCTTGGACCTATGACGGCTTCAAGGTGACCCACATCGGGCTCCCTAGGATCCGTCAAAAACATTGCATGTACAATACTACATAATGTGTTTAACTTATCAGTGTTCGATGTCGATTTAATTTCGAACGAGTTTCAAAACATGACTTGAGTTGAAACTTGAGAGGCCTTGGAGCATGTTTGTGTCATGCTTTGCTAGGGAGCTGGAAACTTCTGAGGCGGCCTCTCTATTCGGCCGGTGTCGTACCGGAGCCGTCTTAGACAGGTCGCCCTAAAGATTCCAATGTCTGTATTTGTGATCCCATTAACCGGTGCCTATAGCTTCAACACGTTCATACACGTAGCACCTAGTATTTGACACATCATTCCAACAAACAACCCCATGACAAACCATACACATCCATTAACCTAGTTCTCGCATTGTATATCCTAGGTTCGACAATAATCTCTATCCTTGACAAAATGTTTATCTTTAGGGACCACACTTCAACGCTATTTATCTCCAGACAATTGTCCTTTCATAGAAAGGATCTATAATATATTTGTTTGCCTGAATGAGATTATTAGAAAAACGATTCCCTTTACTCCATATCCTTTACTAAATAAAGGATGTGATTTTCTAAATAATGTTGTCTAACACCGACATACAGTTATACCGAAGTCTTACAACCAAACATTCATAATTACGCAAAGAAACACTTATAACCAGAGTCTTCGGATATTAGTTATACCACTAAATCATTCAGTTGAGTAGTGTAAGTACATGAGCTGCGAATTAAAGGTCAATTTATGTGGAAGCTTCTAATCGAGCGAGGCCGAGCCCTGGATCCTCTAGAGGCCGTAAAGCCTTTAACTTCCAACCGTAATTTAATACACCCCTTCCCTTATATTAGAGACTACATACATACTTATAAAAGTATATAAAGACAGATAAAACCTACAAAAAAATCAAACTTAAGCCTTAGCAATGGAAAGAGAATTGCCTTTATGCTTATAAAAAAGAAACACCTTTATGCTTATAAAAAACGTAAACCATTTTTTTATGAAATATATTGGAAAACGATCTTAAGGTTTCTTTGCAATCATAAAACCAAATAAATATAATAAGATAGGTTTGTTTCGAAATCGATCCAATAAATACAAATCTTTTAACAAATTCTCGTAAAATTAAGATTTATTTTTCATGTAACTCTTATTATGTTTTTCACACAAACATTTTTTGAAATCACTCAAATGTCTCACGAACATTAATTATCGTGCTAGAGACAAAAATAATAGAAATAATATCATTTAATTTTAGTTTCAACTGAATTAACCTTCAAAATTAAGAATACTTATTTTAAAATTATAAGTTTATGAAGTGGCAGTTTGACTCAAAATTAAAAAAAAAAAAAAAACCCACGAATAANAGAAAACAGTGTCCCTTAAATTAAAATATGCATATTGCATATGTATATATTTTAAAAAAACATAAATTTTGGGATACTTTTATATTTCCTAAAAAAAATACAATAAATAAAAACTTTCTGCAAATTTTTTTAAATTAACGGTAAATTTTTTTAATTAATGCACAACAAAAAAAATCTTTAATATAAATACAATACAATAATTAATAAACACATCAAAACAAATTGAAGTTTTAAAAGAAATGCCTTTATTAAGTACTTTTATTTATTAAGCACTCTGATTTTTTAGAAATATGGGATCAGCGGGTCCTAGATGGCTTGGGAAATTTTCCTAGAACGATATTCCAAACGCTAATGATAATCTGGAATCGATCTCCACTGAAGACATGTTCCAAACAAATAATAGCATCTAAAGATGTATTCCGATATTGATCTTTCCCTCCTGTGGCTACCTTATTGTAATTCAGGACGTAACGAAAAAATAACTGTTTATGTTTTTTTTTTTTTTTTTTTTTTTTTTTTTTTTTTTTTTTAAAAAGAAAAAAGTTAATGTATTACATGGAAAGCTGTCGAAGAGTACTTTTGTATGGTGGTTATTTAAAAAAGGAGATAATATAAAACAAAATTTAAGATTATAAGATATTATCAGATCGTAACACGCTCAGAATAGAATGATGCAAAGTATATTTTTTAAAAAAAGAAAAAAAGTAAATATTAATATTTAATTATGTTTTTATGAATTCTCTTGTTTCCCTGTTTTTATTAATTAATTTAATCACAACAAAAATTTCAAAAAGGTTAGAGAAGACTTGACAGAAACAATTTGCAATCACTACTTACATTCATTGTTTTTCTTTAACTGACTTTTGTTCTCTGTTTTTGTCTAATATACAATGGCAAGCATGATTTACAATGTCACCGGTTTCCTCATTAATCCATTCTTAGTCATCACATTGTGGTTTGGTTCCTTTATTCAGTACTTTTGAATAACCAGTGTTGTAAGTCATCATTATGGGTGGAAGAGTTCTTCAACTTCGCATTGATAGTTGATAAGGCAATACCTTTACGCTTTCAAAAAACAAAGTTAATAATTATTTTTACGGACATTTTTTATGTCTCATCGATTGCAATTTAATTAATAATAAATATATTTTTAATTTAGCATAACCAACTTCACGAGAAGTTCAAAAATCTTATAGAAAAAATAAATAAAATTAAAAAAAGATATAAGAAGTACAATGAATTCAAACTTATGAAACGTTCACTCAGTTTATTTAAAAGATAGACCTATTATGCGTTTTATTACTAGATGTAATTTATCAAAAATACTTATTTTTTAAATTCTTATATAAAGAGCTCTTACCAACCTGTATTATCTTATTAAATGTGATAAAAAACTATATTAAAATATGTTATTTGAACTTACTCAACATTAAAAGAGATTAGCTATTGCATTGTAGAAAACGGTCAACTGTTTAATTAAAATACTGCAGTTATTCTTGTATTGTATATTTGCATTACTGAACGGGAAATAAAATATGTTTATTCCTTCTTAATAAATTACATTACAAACAAAATGAAACTAAAGTTTAAGATTAACTATAAGTTTCATGAATAAAACGCCAAACTAAAAAAAATATATTTTTATATTTTTTTTATGTATATACGTAGCACATTGCTTTTTGAAGAGGTCTTACCCAAGAATAATATACACTTCTAAAATTCCATTTTTAATAAATAAAATTTACGGCAGGTAGGCTGGGAGTGCCAAGAGTGTCTTTATGAAAACGAGCGTTACCATAAAACTAAGTTCACATTAAAATATAAAATATGACTAAGACCAAACTCGCCTGGCCATAACTAGAAGTGGCAAAAGCAGTCATCACACCACTAGATATTTTGGCTTAAACCAATGTGCTATCGCTATTTATTTTCAAGCATAAGCAAGAAAGAGAAAATAAGTGTTAAATACTTCTCTATGACATTATAGTCATAATGTTTATAGAATCAAATTTACTTTATCTCCAGTAGGGTAAAAAAGTTATGATTTTGAATTAGTTTAGAGGGACTAAAACAGGTCTTTTCATCCCTNTTAAACCAGTTTTCTCTTATTATTATATATATTTTCTGAAGGGCGCACTTGCTTTTTTATTTCTTCTTGTATTGTTCGTTATATGCATTCTGAATCACAATTTTTTTTTTTACCTACATCGTACAAATAACATGTTTAATTTTTTAAAAAATGAAAATAATAATTACAGAATAATTTAATGTGAACTTAAATGAAAAATTAAATAATTATATAATTAATATAATCGGGATTTAAAAATAGCCGGCTGTGACTGACATAATCACGGCCTATTAATATAGCTGCGTAATTATTACGTATATAGATTTATATTTATAAGCAAGCAGTATAATTATTCGTGTTATGTTTACACTGAAATAATAATTTTATCTTAATAACATATCAATCTTAATTTTAAATTATATAACTTTAATAAACAATACAAATTAATTAATATACATTCTTCAACTTTCAATAACCCTAAAATATAAAAATAAAGAACCAAATATAAATAAAGACATGAAGGTTATTTAAATAATTTTAATATGATTCCAACAAAACAAATTACTGCAAAAATTAATTACACTTAAATTAATTACTGTTAACTTTAATTAATTAATAATAAATATATTCAAATATTGCAATAATATTTTAGAAATAAACACACGTATTCTCAAAATAAAATTCCTAAAAAGCGTAACATCTCTTTATTATTTAGTTATAAAAGGATTGTATTCCAACAATTACTAAAAGTATAAAAGTAAAATCGTGTCTTTCCATGGCCAAAAACACGAATTAATTATTTCTATCTTGAAATAGATATTAATGTAGTTATATGTGTGTGTGAGTGACCGAGTATATTATTGAATAGAAATTATTGTTGTTTTCAATATTTCAATTAATACGACTGAATCTATCTAACATATAGGTATATTATAATGATTGTGAGCACTCTTATAGCTAGAATAAAAATACGATTTTCAGTGATGAAATTATGTTAAATAGAATCGGGTAAGGTATTGGTTTCATTAGAAGTTGACGCTATTAAATTAGCGCAGTTTGAATACTAAGGGTCGGTAGTTTTAATTCCGAAAATGTTTTTTCATTAGCAGAGGTAAGACAATAACTAACTACCTCTGACACCACAGTATGACAAGTGAAAAATGTTTCACCGTTCTTCAATGACATTCGGTGTCTATTTTTCTTATAGAATGAATCAAGCTAGAAATTGTCAATGTTTTGGAAAACTTACCTATTGGTAGATGGTATAGTATCCATATAAAAACTTGTTAAGCAGTAACAACAAAGTACGGATCATGGGAGAAAGTGAGAATTAAGTATTTTATTATGTATTCTGTATTCGTATATACTACTATATACTATTCGTATATATTCTATATATATTATTCTACTATTCTACTATTCGTATATACTATTCGTACTTAAAATTAGATTTTTTTTCATTCATTTTTCATTTGTTGTTTCCATGACATTCAAAAACGAATATATTTATTAAATTATTTCATAATAATATTTAAATCGAAAAGCATTAAAATTGGAAAATTATCCGCAAAAAAGCAAAGTATGGACGAAAAATAAATGCAATCTTTTTTTCTACATGGTTAATTTAATTCATGAATAATGTTAAAATGGATATATTTTTTTTATAAAGAAAAGTTCAGATAAGCATAATGTGTATAAAATTAAATGGATAAGAAACAATACAGAGAATACGTCGAAATAATCAACATTTATATCCGTGACAACCATAAAAACTCGTTTTATTTAAGTCACACATGTTGCAGTTTGTTTCTTTGGGAGTTTGGGAGAAGAAAATCCAATAAAAGAAAATATGCTTATATTACCAATTGAACGAGTTCTTTTTCTTACTTTACCGAGGTAGATAGGATAGCTTCTTGTTGTTAAACTCATTTTTTTAAACTATATTGGATTATACTACCTTGAGGAAAGTATACCGAGTGGGTTAAGAAGTTAGGTAGTACAAGTGTAGCTTCTCCTTACAAAGTGGAATATTTTACTACATAAAAACAAACCCAAGAATAAAAACTCAACTTTGTTTTTAGATGGTATATTCTTCTGCTTTCTTTTATACAGCGATTTATTTATTTTCATTTTAAATTAGGTATATTTTATTTACATTTTTTTTTCTTTTTTATAAAATGGTTGGGAAAAAATGCATTATGCACCCTCAGGGGATACTCAACGTCTCTTGGTGTGTAAGACTCTCACCCACTAAAAACATCCACTTGTAGGGCGCCTAAAATATTTCACATAAATCTCCGTTAAAAGTAATGCATACCATTTTTACCCTATTTAATACAGAATACATGTACACTTAAAACGAAATAGATTATTTTAAAGCTTATAAATAAAGTTTGGCAGCCTCTAAGTAATTTTTTTTATTATTTATGAGGCTGATTAGATAATTAAGTTTTTTTCTAAAGAATGCGTTGCATACTATTTTTGAGAAGTATGTTTTACTTACAGAATATAAATGTCCAACTTAACGCATATTATTATTTTTAGTTCAATATTTTGCATGCAGCGTTAATAACAGTAGTAGGGTAAATGCTAACAACTCTCAAAACAATACTTTAATTTTGAAGTCGGATTTTCACCATTATCACAACAACCAGTTGAAATACGCATAAAAAGACCGGGAAACACACTTTACGGATATGATCATTGCAACGAGTAAAATGTATAGAAAATATCAAATGTAAGTTAATTTGTGAATGAGATGTTTGCTTTATCTTATCTGTTAGCTGTCAAATAACATGAATAAACATTTAAAACGACCCATTCTTCATTTAGAAATAATAACCCCCATCAGAAACCAAATCATGAAAGAAGGGCCAAGTTTCCCTAAAAAAGCCAGCCCATCAAACTGATGATGTCAACATAGTGGCCAAGTCTGCTCTTCCTTTAGATTTAGTCCATAACCTCACTTCTCTCCTACTTTCAAGACCAACACTGCTCTTTTACTTTTATTGCTTAACACATGACCAGTTTCTAAAACAGCCATAAAACAGGCTTGGCAATACACATAGCTATTTTGATAGGCTGACCTTTTTGGGAGGGTGTTTTGAGAAAACTTGGCCCTTTTTAGCCACGGTTAGGTTTTTATTGGGGATTACTATTTCTTAAATAAGAACGGATTGTTTTAAATGTAGAACTTTTTTTCCATTTCTTCTTTCTCTCCTTACCATCACCTACGTAACTCCTATGTGAGTGCACATGATACCGATATTCTTTTTTTATGCCTTATTAAGTACAGTTTACTAGAAACACAACTAAGATACTAACTTTATTATAATTTATTTTTATTTTTTACCTATTATAAGTTGAAAACAAGATTAAATGAAACGCTTGTTTTTACGGAGAAAAGAAAAACTTTAATATTTCATAAAAAACTTATTTTCATAGAGCTTTTCTTATAACATCAGTAAAGAACTTGTTTATAAAACAAGATCCTACATTTTTTAAACTAAGATACACTAAGAAATTCCGAGTAAAGTAATAAAAAAAGTCACAAGAACAAACTTAACCATTTAATTTTTTAACGACGATTAAACTCTATTTTATGATAAATGATTTACTAAGGAAGCTAATATTAGATAAAGAATTGCAAAATAACTAAAATGTTTGTATTACCTGTTACTTAAGTGGATGTATTAATACAACCTTTGTAAAAATAAAATCTATCCGAAAATCTAAAATTGAATTTATTTAAATTATGGTTTTGAACATACGTTTAAAAATATAAACATAGAAAAAAAATGGAAATAATATTGCAATTTATGAATGTATAGAATTGTATACCATATGGCTAATAAATAACAACTTCTCTATTATGTATTAAATTACTGTTAGTCGGTTCAACTATATGACTCAAAAAAAAGTAATGCCAAAATATTACATTAAAAGATATTTCACATCAAGAAGTAGGTAAATATTCTGTCTGAAAAACAAGGTACATATTTGAT
Source organism: Gerris buenoi (assembly GCA_001010745.2). Taxonomy (NCBI): domain Eukaryota; kingdom Metazoa; phylum Arthropoda; class Insecta; order Hemiptera; family Gerridae; genus Gerris; species Gerris buenoi. Next base: position 257,119 of record KZ651609.1, on the reverse strand, counting down.
GAAATGGTTGTTTGAATGATGAAAAAGATGCCCAAATAGACTGCAAATAAACAAACACACACACATACACATATATATATATTATATATTGTATATATGTAAATCTCAGTGTATATATATTTATGTGGTGTGTGTGAAATAACTAATTTATATGAAACAAGGTTATATTTAAGTTGATTTAATTAATTATTCAACTATTTTTGTGAGTTTTAAGAGCGGAATTTCTTAAGACAGAGAGGAAGAAAGAAAATTAATGTCAGAAATGGTAGGGAAGATAAGAGTTGGACGAGAAAATTAGAATATTTGAAAGATGAAACTTGTACTAAACGGAAATTAATGTCAGGCATTTTCAAACCAAACTTTTCTTTTGTAAAGAAGTAATAACTTTAGAAGTTTGAAAGCCAAATTTTTACCACTTTATTTATAAATGTGTCATTCACGACGAGAAATTGCGAATAAGACAGAAAATTAGGAGATAGGAATTAAAGGCAATTAATATTTTGATAAAAGCAATCTTAAAATAATTCAGATGTCTTAAATTTAAATAAACCTCTTTATCTTTAACAACACATATATAATGAAGCAGATTAATTTTATTAAATTGGTCTTGTATTATTTTGTTGATTAATTATCAATATACAAGATATGAATGGAATTACGCTACTAAGGTCTGAAGTCAATAAAGCATTAAGTGTTTTAAATATGGTAGATTTAACTATAAGTGAAGGTTGTTACACATGGGATGAGAAATTGGCCATTGGTAATGTGCACTGAGCCATTAAAGATTTACTTACTGTGCCCTCGACCCTTTCTCATAATTACCTCTCTTTATCTCCTCCTCCTTTATATAAATTTTTGCTTAAAACGTGGTAATATACCATAAAACTAACAGTTAAAGGAGAACATTATTTTACAAATATCACAATTAAAACAATCTTGTTGCTACTGAGTATAATTTTGGACAATATGTCTTATAACTTATAAGATACAGGGTGACCACGATAAACTGCCTCACCCTTTTATCTCTTTTATTTTTCATGATAGAGAAAAACTGTAAAAGGTAACTCACCTTGAATTTTTGCGTAGTTTTCTAATATGATATAAAATAATAATAATAATACTGTAAACAAAAAATCTTAAGTCTGTTTATTTCACTTATTTTTTATTAGGTTGAATGCATTTACTGATCAAAGGCAGAACCTTTTTTCCATTCCATTCAGGAAGAGTACGGCAGAGAAAAAGAAAGATTGTCGACATCACTGATCAAAAGAGGTCATTCTAACGATGTCTCTGAATGAAAAATAATAAAAGGTTTGACCATTGATCAGTAAATGCATTCAACTAACCTAAATAAGTAAATAAGTGAAAAACAAAGTGAAATAAACAGAATTAAGATCATTTCGTTTAATTTGAGATTTTTTCTTTACAATATATTACATACTAAAATAGCATTTTTGTTATATCAAAAACTGAATACTTTGGTCAATTCTCAACCGATTTTGTTGAGAATTAAGAATTGGATTCAAGGCTGCTCATTTTTCTTTTAAGCAAAAGAATTTTTTCAAAAATTTTTCTTTAAAAAAAACATAAAAATATAGCTTATCTTTTAAGATTAAAAATTTGAAAGAGATACCACCAAAACTAAGAGAAAAATATTTTTATGTAATCATAAAAACAACGCGACAATTTAAGTTGTNATTATCTCGCAATTATTATTAAAATAAACTTTTGAACCAATTTGTTAAAAAAGGAGCAAAATTACACTTCTAAAAGAAATTATAATAGCTTCCTCAAAGTAATGAATTAACATTACTTAATACATGAATATTAATAACAATTTATTTTTGAATAAAAATATTTAAGCATCATATATATTAATTTAAAAATTAAATATAATCATGTGTTATAGCGAATTACCACACTAAAGAAAAGAAAACATCTTAAAATGTAAATGAATCTTTTTATCATATTTCAAAAAAAGTTGATAAGGATTATAATAGAGAAAATGGGTAGTCTACCGAGGATTCTATTATTTATTTTTTCCCCTTGAAAATAATTAAGGCAGGAAATGGAAAAAGTTGTCGAGTGTAATTTAGTAAAAAGCAGGGAAAAAGAGAAAAAAAAATCATTAGAAGTAGAATTAATTCAGCGAAGTTTAAATTGCGGAATAGAGAAAAAAATATAAAGAGAGAACAGACATGCTAAAGTTATAAGTCAAGCATGTTTTGGCACATCCGGACGAATTATAATAAAGCAGGATTTTTAAATTGTCTCACAGAAATACAATATTCTCTTTAAAACTTTGCAAATAAGCAGGAATTTACCTTCTTAGAGTTTATTGATTATGATTTAACAATTAATGTGCTGTGGATTGTTCTAATGACATTTTATTTTTAGTTTGGCTTAGCTAGTACGAGTTACTGCATTTATCATCTTCGTGGTAATGTTCATTTTAAGGGCCATAATAAACAACTTTCTATAATATTTTTTTTTTTTTCAATATCTGTCGATTTATCATACTGAAATAATAGAACTTGGTCTATTTGTTTTTACGGTTTTAGCTCCTAAAAAGCAGACGGCTACTGTCAAGTTTGAGTTAGAAGTATCCATTGAAATTAAAGTTTATTGGATACAATATTTTTACTAATAAAATATTATTGTATTTAAATTTAGGAGACTAAATTTAAAAAAACAAAAAAAAACAAATAATACTTCCGGTACAATAAGACGAAATTAGATATTAATTTAAATGTCTATAAGAATAATAAATTAAAACCCAATACATAACAGAACTATTGACTAGAACATTATCTCGCAATTATTATTAAAATAAACTTTTGAACCAATTTGTTAAAAAAGGAGCAAAATTACACTTCTAAAAGAAATTATAATAGCTTCCTCAAAGTAATGAATTAACATTACTTAATACATGAATATTAATAACAATTTATTTTTTAATAAAAATATTTAAGCATCATATATATTAATTTAAAAATTAAATATAATCATGTGTTATAGCGAATTACCACACTAAAGAAAAGAAAACATCTTAAAATGTAAATGAATCTTTTTATCATATTTCAAAAAAAGTTGATAAGGATTATAATAGAGAAAATGGGTAGTCTACCGAGGATTCTATTATTTATTTTTTCCCCTTGAAAATAATTAAGGCAGGAAATGGAAAAAGTTGTCGAGTGTAATTTAGTAAAAAGCAGGGAAAAAGAGAAAAAAAAAATCATTAGAAGTAGAATTAATTCAGCGAAGTTTAAATTGCGGAATAGAGAAAAAAAATATAAAGAGAGAGAAAACATAAGCTCAAAAGGATTTCGACCTTTTATTTTATGCATTCCATTTACTCTGACAACCTACTTGACTGAGTTAGCAACATGGCTTAAAGTAAATTAATAACATTTCTAACAATAATTAGGAGAATGAAACTTGACTTAATATACTTTCGCGTTTATTTAATATTATACATTATTTCATACAAAAAAAAAATTATAATAAAATAAAATAACAATGCTATTATACATGTAAAAGCTGAAAAAAGAATTCTGATTGATCTAAAATTTACCTTTGACTTTGATTTCGACAATCCTAAAAGTAAAGTAAATATTTTTGTCGACAATTTTATTTTATTTCAATCCTTTTTGCAATAATTGTTTTTAATTTATAAATGGATGAATGCTACCTTCATTTTTATTCAAACATAATACGTTAATTTTTCTCCCTATTTTTAATTTTTATTAAAGAATATTGAAAAAATAAATACATAGGCTTGTAAATAAAAATAGTCTGTCATTTAGAGTGGCAGATAGCTTTCTCGAGTCCTGGCGTATACTTTAATGTTTTTATGCAATTACAACCTTAAATGGTTAAACCTTATATGGGCAAATTATGACCTACCATCCAAATTTCATTAAAATCGGACGAAAAGTTTTTAATATTTGCTAGTTCGCGAAAATTGAGCGACAGACCGACAGATAGACACGGAACCAAAATTGTTCCCTTGATGTTTGAAACAGATTTCTGCGTTGGATTTTTTTTAAATCGGAAACATAAAAATTTGTTCGTTCTTCAGAACGATTACATAACTTCCGTTATCTCCAACAAGCTCGAAAGCAATAATTATATATCTATGTATAATTTCAAAATCACTTAAATATCCACAATCATATGAACGAATATGAAAATAAAAGAGTTTAAATTTAATCTTTCTAAAAGGGAGATTTTAAAGCAGCGGGTATGGAATGTTTAAAGGAAATATATGATGCGTTTTTAAATGCCACTTTAGAGAATCTAAAATCTTTTTATATGCCTTAAAAACCCAATTAATAAAAACCATATTATTTCATTTATAAGTCAAACAGCAGGGTTCTATTATTGTTGATGTCTTTCATTAGGTTTCTCTATACTACTGCCTTATGGGGAATATTCTGTTATCACACAAGATTTTGAATTGTATAATAAACAATAAACAATAAACAATAAACAATAATGCGATTGAATCTAACCTGGCCCTTTTCAAGCCCAAACAAATTTCGAATATGTTGAACCACCAAAGAATTAAAAGAAATAAATATGCATATTTCGTAGTAAAATACCTTACTGAATAAAATTCATTACATAAGAAAATATTCAGATATGTAACCTTACCGTGAGTAACCTTATGAAGTTGTCAATTTTACATTGTTTTTCCACCATTAAACCAAGTATTGGTGGTCAGAAAATATTAAATAGTAGTAGTACGTGGCAGGTTGATAATTTGAGCTCACTTAAAGTCCCCCAAACACGATCAAACATTTTACGCAAAATGTTTGCGTAAGCCTGATGTCTGCCAAATTTAGGCCATACACGTCAAACATGTTGTTTGCGCAAACATCAAACAGCCCCATACACGGTCAAAATGTTTGAACGTGTATGGGGGCCTTAAGATAGTTTTCTGCTTAATCGGCAAGACTAAAAATAGGTATTGACTAGCTTTCTAAATTTCTAATTTTACGCCTAATCAAATCGGTATTTAACGATTTTACATTTATTTTTGATTGAAGGCAATACAACAGATTTCACTAAGAATTATTATATTATTTATTAATTTAATTTGTGAAGTGCTTAGCACAACTAAAAGCAACTAGCAAGAAGAAGATGCCAGATAAAGTAATAAAGGAGACATCATGATTATGAGATGCATTTAACGAAAATTAGATGGGTATATCAAACTTAAAAAAAAAAATCTACTTAAAATTACTTGTAAGTATACAAACACGTTGCAACTTCAAAAGCTTTTCTTTCCTCGAATTAGCCTTAACAAAAGTTACTTATAAAACGACGCTTAATTTTAAAAAAAGAAAAAGTTAATTCCCTTATTCATAATATCTACAAAACTGAAAAATCACAAGGTAAAGCAAAAATGAAGTTAACGTGAAAATGTATTTGATTTTTCAAAGCAGTGTTAACTTTTCATGTAAATTTTATTTTATCGCACAGTAAAATAAAATTTTGTTTGCATTCATTACATTGGTAAACTTTTATACATATCAAGGTGTTAATGCTAAGAAATGTTCTTTATAACTAAACTTTTATATTAACTAAACGTGCAACAACGTGGTTGATAATGAACAACCACGAAAGTTGACCATGAAGTTCATACATGAACATTGTTTAGTAAACATTTCTTTAATCTATCCATATCCATGCATATACATATACATATATATAAAAAGGAAAAAAATCTATTTTTAATATTCATTTTACTAATCAAAAATAAAATATTATAATTATAATTTATTTTAAATTGTCTACAGAAGTTTTCCTTTATATTTGGATGGGTTATAGATTCAGACCTACTATGATGTAATTTTTATAATACATTATATATTAATTATTATGAATTACAAGTTCTTTAAAAAAATACAATATTTAAACAAAATTGAAATAGGCACATAAGGTATATTAATTTTATAAGTGAAATATTAATAAATTTAATTTAATGATATTTTGTGAACTTAATCATACTGAATAATACTCGAAGAGCAAACTTTATCATTTTATTTTTAAAAAACGATACAACTATCAATAGCTAAATATTTGAAGTAGACCGTATTAAACCACTCTCGATGGTCAACCATTTTAAATGGTTGCAATCAGTCAATAATAATTATTTGCTATTTTGTGTTTTTTTGTGTAATAAATATCAGATAAATTTAGCTCTTGCGATTTTATTTTTACGAATTATGCAAATAAGTTATCTAAGTACATACGTTGTATCAAAGATAATTTGTTAAATTTTCTGATATCAAAGAATATAATATTCAAAGATGTTGATAAGTTTATTGTGTAACAGAAATGAATTATATAATACATATAAGAAAATATATTTTAAGTAAGGTTTCAATTTCATAACAACACATATTGTTGATAACAATAATAGAAAATTTTAAGATCTTTGAATAATTTTCAATAGGAGAAAAAATCATTTTTATAAGTGTACAATAAAGTATATTTCGGTTAAGAGATTGTTTGTTGGGGCTAAGGATATAAATTTAGTAAATTTAAACTCCACATATTGCGGAGTGAAAATGAAATGGTCTAATAGTATGACACCAACCAATTATAAACACAGGTTACTGTTAACCCAGGGGAGGGGGAATGGATGAGCCCCACACCATATTGGGGAGGGGGGATTATAATATGTATATATAACCCACCCCGGTTAACAAAAGCCTGGGTTTTTTTACGGGACTGTATGATACTTTAAAGCCAGTTCTATTAGACCCGCAATAAGCAGCGTTTGTGCGGTTTTGGCATTTACCGAGACATAATATACTTGGCCGCAACAACGATACCTCAACCTATATTTTTATAGTAGGTATTCTAAAGAGCACTTTTATACAAATGCTATTATTTCTTTTTGCATGAAATTTCTTAAACTTTTTCAAATTTCGTAAAAACAAAATAAAAATAAAAAGGGGTACCATTGGGGAAGTTATGGCAAAAAAAAAATTATTGCTCCTACATTAATCATTCTTGTACAGATCCTGATTTCTAATAAGTATATTTTTTATGATTTTTGATAAATAAACTTAATGTATATTTCTTTCATTTAATGTATATTTTATTATGTATTTTTAAAATGAATACATCAGTAAATAAGATATTAACTAATATTATCAGATAGTGTATATAATGTAAATATCGGCTTGATCTTACTCCTTACTCTCTTGTACCCATGCGTCCTCATCACTTTATCTCATTATTTTCTTAACATATCATTCTTCTTTTTATCTTCTCTTTTTCTTCTGCTTTCTTTATTCATTAATATTTTTATTTCATGCCTGTTTACTTGCATGCCTTTCAAAATTCACACATAAACACATTATTCACTTGAAAAAAAAAAAATCCAAAACTCTATCTTTCATCACCATCACCAAGTATTTTCATTTTAAAATTCTTCTACATTCATATTTTAATATATAAATTTATCAATGTATTTTTCTCATAAACATAAATATTCCTTACAAAATATAAAATATATATTTTAAAATAAAAAGTTCATCCATTTAATTTTCCTAAATAAAAAAATAAAATGAACATGCATTCAAGTTTGAAATGTATGCTTAGTAATAAATTTAAAACTTGCTTTTGCAGCTATATTAAAATGATGGTAAAAACTATTTAAAGTATGCAAGTTTGAACTTAACACCCATGAATTTAAAAATTCGATAATTTCTACTTTTAATTTGATTTTATTTCCAATCTAAAAATGTAAAATTTCTTCTAGATAATTCTTTTACTACAATAGCTGAGGGTAATGCATTCCTCTTTTTGCATATTTAAGTAAATTTTATTTACATTAACTTCTCACATTCTCTTAGATAAGTCGAGTTTGAAAGAAAGAAAATTAATACAAATTATTCTGGTCCAATGAAATATTCATACGGGTGTTTAAAGAGCACCTTTGTTTTAAATAAAAATCCACTGAGGGGCAGATGAGTTCGAGATTATTGATTATATTATTATCTTCAACCCCACTTAATGTAAGGTCTGATCACAAATTTATTTGTATTCAAAATTAAAGAGGTGGCAGACCTTTCAAGTAATGATAGACATTATATAAAAAAAAAAAAAAAAAAAAAAACCCAGTCATGTAAATCAAGTGCTGGTGATATTTTATACCAGCTTTAATTACCCGGGTTAATTAATAAGCTACGCATACAAATGTGGAAAGAAAAAAGTATTTCTTATTCCTAAATTTATATAAGGTTCTCTCCACGAAGGGACTCCATAATCATCGGTTAATACAGTACTCGCATTATAAAGCTCCATAAGCCTCAAACTAAAATGGCAGCCATATTGTTAACTATCAACTATCCCTATTCTTCAAATATTCAAATCATAAAATCTCATTCATCGTCAAAGAATATTATTCTCACACTTAATAAAATGTTCTCTCGCCATCAGTTGATATTTAACTCAATTATTTATTTTCATTAAAGGATGTGGTACTCATATTGTTAAAAAATCGTTGAAATAAAAGTTGATATGGTGCTCAACGTAGTAAAGCTCCTTAATCGTCATCCGATATTTTCCCCAAATCAATAACGCCCAATCATAAAAATCAGCCTATTCGGTTCTCACATCGTATTGAGTGCTCATTGATAACATAATTTTA
>KZ651609.1:198980-228156 GCA_001010745.2 Gerris buenoi | reverse complement strand
AGGGGGGGCAATTTTGGGTGTATTTTGATTTATTTGACCAATAAGGAAAGCGAAATTTAAAAATTTATTCATATATTCGTAATCTGCTATTCAGCAGCTTTCATTTGATACCCCACTCGAAAATTAAAAAAAATCTAAATTTTTGACTTTACCGCATTTTTTCGAATTGCGCATGCGCATATTAAATTTTTAACTTTTGTGTATATGTCCTGTGTTTGGGCCCGGAAGTTACGCCAGTGTTTCAAATTTAAGTATTTTAGCTTAAATGGTTCGGGCGCTATGAACCAAAGAGCGACGGACAGACAGACACATCACCCTCGGCATAAGGGTTTTGAGAAGTATCTACAAAACCCTAAAAAGGCGATAAAAGTAACCCGATTAATTATAGACCGATATCAATGCAATGCTGTCAAATTTCAAATAGTTAAGAAATATTATAGTTAAATCATTGAAAACAATAATATATTCCCAAACTTACAATTTGGTTTTAGAAAAGGACTTAGCACCGAGGATGCCATAGAAAAAGTTACCACTTATAAGGGTTTTGAGAAGTATCTACAAAACCCTAAAAAATATATCTAAAATATATTATCTGATCTGTTGTTGTAAAATATACTTACCATGGTATCTCAAGGTAAAGGCTGCTGGCCAACTTTTCCTAAATTTGTACGCATTTCTCTCATTTGGGTCATAGCGAAGAGTGCGCCTAAAGTTTTTCAGATTTTGTAAAAAAATCTATTTTTTTTGTTTTCAAACAGCTTTTGGTCATACAAAAAATGCAACAAGTCAACTAAGATATACATACTTTTATAGGAAATTTTTTGCTCTTTCCAACGATGGTTCATTCATTTTTCCAAGATTAAAAGATTTTGAGTTATTTCAGTTTTTTACAGTAAAGGTCGTTTGTTTTTAACACAGTCTATTTTCGCTTATAGTTCCTACACCGTTGAGAATTGGACTAAAGCTTATATGAACTTTTTTTGCTCCAAATGACCTGTAAATACACCTCCTTTTCTATGGCTACTTAAAATTGATACACCCTGTATAGTGTTTTTAGTTGCAAATGATGGGTAGAATCTGCCCTCTTCGTTTGTTACATCTTCGACCAAACACCCTGTATATATACCAATATATACCCTGTATTTATATTGTATATTCTTATCCAAAGTTAAGTAATTCTCTAAAGTAAAAGTTATGTTAAGCATAATTAAAATCTCGTAACATATGTTTACTAATATGCATTTAATCGACTACTGACGATTGCTTATAGAAATGATTTAATTGTTATTTTATATAACCTAATAAAATAATAATTAAATAATCTAGATACATTTTATTATAACGAGATAATAAAAAAATAAAAATAATTGGTCTCCGTTTACATAAATAAACTTAATTACCCGTAATGATACTTGTTATTGTTATTATGTAATATGTTAAAAGCAATTACCTTATGAAATTAGATGCTGCTGATGAAATGGTGTTTATATCAGCCTAAACTGTATTTTAATACACTCCCGTAGAACTAATAAAACAAACTGACTTTATTAATATATTGACACACAAGAAACATATTTACACTCCGATTATGTTAGATAATCAATATGGAAAAATTTACGAACTTGTACACAAGAAATATTGTTCACAAACACCAATCTGAAACAAACAAATAAAAAAAAAAAAATAATAATAATAATACATAAAAAAAGTTTAATATACTATAAATAATGTGTATGTTGCATTATTTTCATAACTAAATTTATAACTATTAAAGCTTATCGCATCCGATAGAGTACGGATCATTTTAACAATTCCTTTGAAATCAAACTGTTGCCTCTTCATGAAGATGAAGAAACGTAGGCAATGGTAAAGATTTAATATTAAAAGTAAATTATAGTGATTTTTATAAAAGAAGTAATTTTCTTTTTTTCCGTAAAATGATAAATATATTGTTAAATGTTCCTACCCCAGAAACACTAAATACTTATTAGGTAACAAAAAAAACTATATCCAACTTTATTTTGTCAAACTCAACATTCTTAAGAAGTGACATTATGTCACACTATCCCCCCTTTTTTTACCCCGGTTCTTCTAAATAGGCCGCTAGCCGATCGAAGTGAACGACTTTGAAACGCCCCTTCGGAATCTTCTGTATGCGGTATACTACATCATTAAGTTTCTTTATAATTTTGTATGGTCCATCCCATGATGGTTGTAGTTTAGGGCACAGTCCTTTTTTTCTTCTTTTTGGGTTATATAACCAAATATTGTCGCCTTCTTTTAAAGTACAATCACTACTTTGTCGATCATAGCGAGCTTTCATTCTTTCAGTGGCTATACCAATGTTTTTTCGCACATATTGGTGCACTTGTTCTATACATGTGTCCAATTCCCTCAAGTAGTCTTCTACATTTTTCCCTTTACTTCTACTTTCTGATCAGCCTAACATGAGATCGCATGGCAGCCGCATTTCACGCCCAAACAGCACCCAATGTGGGATTTGTTTTGTAGTTTCATGAATAGCAGCTAAACTACCGGAACCCTTCAGCCTCAGAAACGCATCCACCGCTAACTCAGCGAAGCAGTCCTTGTGCTGTGAGAGGATCCTTGAACTGAGAGTAGTTCTAGCTAAGTTCATCAAGTCTTCCCCAAACTTCTCTTCGTTACCGTAGCCATCCATAGCGGAAGCTTCCAGCGCCTCCTGAGCGGCAGCAGCAGCCATCCTCCAGCCAGTGATGATGGTTCTAGCTTCAACGAGCTTCTCAGCCTCTCTGAGAAGTTCAGCAGCCAACACCGTCACTGATGCAGTCAACCATCCCCAACTTCATCATCCTGAACTTTAGACATGTCAACCAAGATCTTAGCGGCCGGGTTGTCGACTCCAACGCTCTTTAATATGGCAGCTCCGTCATCAGAAATCTCAACCACACCGTGGCTCCCTCCTGTACCCACCAGGATCTTATCCATACCTTCCGGTCCAAGACAGGACTTCACCGAGTCACGACGTGCGACTTCAGCCCTCTCCTCCTCGGCATGGTGCTTGAAAATCCTTACGGGGTTCAGCGAAACAAAGCTCATTCTGTCCATCCTTTCTATAAGACTCTGTAAAGCATTTTTGTCTTTGACAGTAAATAAAAAACTGTCAATATCGCCTCCTCCTCCTACAATTGCTTCCGCTAGTCGCTCGCGGAGCTCTGCCTTTATGCCCGTGATTGGAAGATCCCTTTCTTCCAATTCCTCCTTTAACTGCTTTACAGTTAGGGCATCTAATTTTACTTGAATTGACATTAAAAATATTTTAAATATTACTTGACAGTAAATATTACTTAATACGGTTCTTCACTTCTGAAACTTCACTCTTCTCTTCTCACACTTCACTTCTCTTCTTCACTTCTGACACCAGTGTTAAATGTTCCTACCCCAGAAACACTAAATACTTATTAGGTAACAAAAAAACTATATCCAACTTTATTTTGTCAAACTCAACATTCTTAAGAAGTGACATAATGTCACAATATTATATTGTTAAGCATCAGCTAGTTACAGACAAGCTAAACTTTTCTAGGTTATACAAAACATAAACACATTTTCGTATATTTTTAAATTCAACGAATTGTCCAATTGTCTAAAAGCTCACTCCAGTGGGCTTTTAAAATAAAACTACTATTACTTAAAAATTCAAAAATCTTGGAAATTTAGCAGGAAGGTTGTTAACAATGTAAAAGAGTTATACCTACTGAGTGGGTGGCATGGAAACATTTTTATAGAGGGAAAAAATAACAATAAGAAAATGTTATATTATATTATTATACTACTTGCTTGCTAAAAGATATTATGCAACTCTGACTCATTATTATGGTTGATTGAGCCATAAAAATTGGATACATAGGACCAGTGGCGTGCATTAAATAATTAATGCTTGCGGGTGTTACAGGTAATACAAAATAAATTGGTTGAATTGTATTTAAACTTATATTCAACAACATGATATGATTTGACTCCTATAAAGTGTAGGTAAACTACAGTATAAGTTAGCAAAGTCTAACCAATTGAATATGTTAGGTAATTGGCAAAAAAAGCTCATGAATTATTTTGTCAAATAATAAAATTTTATAATATACCTATTTATAAAAAAAAAACAATCTGTTTTGTTTCATAGAATTTTTTACATTTTATATTTATAGAATAATAACATAGATTATGTGGGCTGGTGAAAGGTTCCAGGCATACTTCTTATTGAGAGAGAAGTGGTTATTTGATCAAATAATTTTTAAACTAGCCTCTTACGCTTTTTCCCATTCACCTGGTATATTCAATAATATGTTAATGCTATTAAATTTTTTGACAAAGACAAACAGGCTCGAAACCAAAAATGTTTTTTAACATCTGAAACGCATTTACATTTAGGAAATTACAAAAGAAGCAACTTTAGAATGATCACAAAGCTTCTAGAACTATTGCTATACATGGATGTAAATATGTAGAAGAATACTACTACTTAAAATAAAACGAATCGACTTGAACACTAATCAATAATAGAATTGAGAAGTATGTGTAAACCATTTATATATTATATTAAATAAATGATATAATAAATAAAACAAACACTCGTTTTTGATAAATATAAAACGATGTTTACTTATTTAAAAAAATTATGTAGAGCACAATCAAATTTAAAAGATCTCTAATATAAAATAAAAATAGAAATAATAATAGCACACGTGTACCTTTAGAACAGAGTTCAAAGTAACATAGCCATTTTTTCCGGCCTATTCTTCTGCATTTTATAGGCAACATTCTTCCTTAATATGATTGTTTAATAATCGGATTTTTTAATCCACTTTAAAAATATTTAAGAATAGTTTAATAAATTTAATTGAAAACAAATTAACACGCACTTATCTATTTAAAAGTTATTACCGCACTAAGAAAACGAAGATCACAAAAAACCTACTTTTCATAGTTAATTTGTATTAACTAAACTAAATTTTAAATTTCAATCTCATTAAATGCAATAAAAGTTATGTAAATAATCTTTCAATTAAATATTTTTAACACTTAAATAAAATATTTGTCAACAAAATAAAACATAAAACAGTAGAAACGCAGTTCTAAATAAAATAACATCTCAACCGTCACTGCTGAGGAATAAAAGAACAGACCCCACTCTACTTCCATAAAGTAGAGGGAAACGTATCAGGTAGGGGAAGACTGACAGTCTATACCCCACTCCAGACGGGCGCTTGGTTCTTTTTGTAAACAATAACATTAATAAACTTCGCTCAACTCTACTCAAACCCAGTTTAAACACTAGAAAAATACTTCATATTTATTATTATTAATTTTATATTTTATTGTGAACTTTGTTTTCATTTATTTAATGCTTTTATTATTTTACCATATATTAATAGTTAATGATACTATTGGTATATATTTGTTTATCTACGATTGTTACGAAGTATAAACATTGTATCTCTGTTTAGATGCGTAGAAAGTGATTCTTAACGTAGTTGTATTCATTGCGCTGCGCATGCGCGTCTCATACTTCTGAAGTATTCCTCTTTTTTACCACCCTAGGGCAGTAAAAAAGAAGAATTCTTCCCCTTACCGCACGAATAGCGAGTTTGTTTACATTTAACAAAACTAATATGCTGTTTGTTTAATAAAAGAAACTGTTTATATCGAGTTTTTTTTGTAAAAATCAATGAGTGATTTAAGCGATTATGACAAAAATGAGGAGAATAATACGCCTCCCGAAATAATTAATTCGGCACAAAATACAACTAATGAATTAATGTCATATTTATCAAAAGAGAAATATGAGCTTACAACCAGGAAGTTTATTATTTTTTTCTGTATTTATTATTAAAATCTAACAATCTTAGATAAAGTACGGTTCTACGCATCTAAATGCTACTCTCCGCACTAGACGCGTAATGTACTATTATATTATAGTAAGACTAGCCAAGAATTTTTTTTAACTTTTATTAAATTGGCAGTGCGCAAGGCCAAGTTTCAAAAAGCATGCAGTATATTTTTACTTGAACCAATTCACCCGGTTTTTCTCACCCTCATGTCTCCGCTTCCTCTGAAGATGGGATTTTGAAATTTAAAACATAGATTAAGCATTAGTAGCTTAAGACACTCTAAGTTGGTTTCAAAATGAACATATTATTTGTTACGGTCACGGCAATGCGTCAGGCCAAGTTCCAACAAGCATACCAGTTTACTTACTTCATATTCTATTATTATATGATATTATGTAGTATATCAATTGAATTAATACATAAATTAAATAAGAAATCAAAATATTCGATGGATGAAATGATTACTAAACATCAAACAAGAGGAGTAAGCAAGTATTACTGTTTTAGTGTCATGCAGAATCAGTTCACAATAAAATAGACACAAAAATTATATACTAGAATTTCGCTATTACCTTTTTGTTTTTATTTTGATTAATTGGCATAGAGAGCTGTCATTAGCATCAGACTCTACTCATCATCAATACTGGGGAGTTTATTCAAAGCATAATTTTTCCGAGTGCCGCATCACTTCACGGTCGTTCTTTAGGGATGTTTGTAATATTAAAATAATTACAGGAGATAGACGAGATGAGATGTATATAAAGTAAGATAAGGTTGATAATAAATTACATTATCCTTCTGTTACGTGATAAGGAAATCTTTAGGTCAACGCTCCTTCAGGCGACCTAGAGAACAAGGAGTACCTAACTAATAAGGACAAACTAATAAAGTAAACTAGGGGAAGTTATGACGATCAAATCTACGCTATATTTATGATCAATTCAATACGACAAATATTTTCTGTGCTCTACTATCAAACCAAAAGAGAAGAATCGTTCCTACATCAAAATAATGTTTTACTTTGAGCGAAAATAGTTTCTATCGATATTTCATTTTTTAATAATCGAACAACATTAACACAACTGTTAAACATATGTGTTAATAAAAAAAGTTTGTGCGCATGTTGAAGAAAACCCAATGGACGCCTCAATATTAAAACTTATAAAGGACAAACAATTGACTAATTATGACCTATACTTCCACATTTCATTAACATCAGATGAGTAATTTTTAAGACATATGGTTCACAAAATTTTTGGACAGACCGCCGAATAGACACGAAATCAAAAATTTTCCCTGATGTCTGAAACGTTTTTAATGTCCGATATTTTTGATATCGGAGACATACAAATTTTATTACCTCAGAAAGATCACATAGCTTCTGTTTCCTCCGGTAAGCTTGGAAGAAATATTATGCGAAAAAAGTACGAAGTAGTCTAAAGTCTAAACTAAGTGAAATACATATAGTCGGTTGTTAACAGCATGTTAACCTTTTCCTTACATTTATGTATTTTCTTCATAAATCTGTTTGACTTCCTTATATGTCATGCTTGTTTTAATTTAATTATTATTATTATTATTATTATTTTTTTTTTTATTATTTTTTTTTTTTTCAGGTAACTCTGTCAATATCGATTCTTATTAGTCTCCACGTGTTCTTCTTACTAGTTGTGGAAATCATACCTCCAACGTCACTAGTGGTACCTTTACTAGGAAAATACCTCATATTTGCTATGATACTCGTCTCGATAAGGTCAGTACATTTTATATCACCCAAATAATCATATATTTTAAATCGTAATGTGTTTTTACTTTTCAAACAATAAAATTGAATTAATAAAATTATATATGTATTAAGTAAAAGTTTAAAAAACAAACATAATCAATAGAATATTAATGAACATGGTAAAACATAAATAGAGAAGGAAGTGTCCGGGGACCAAAACATGTAGGTAGTACCTATGCTTGCATAAGCTTTAATATTTTTTTTTTTGTGTACGGTTTAATTCACTCAAAAATAATACAAACTATATCTTTGCAAAATGTGAGTTCTAATTTTTGCAAGATTAGAATTTTTTATACTAAATACTTAAATCTCGAAGGTTAATTAAAGTTCATAGTATACACTATGCACATGAATAAAAGGGAAATGAAAGAACCTAAAGCTAAAATCAATTAAAAAATTCAAACATAAATAAAATTCAAGCTATATTTATATATCCGCCCTTAATTAGATTCACATATTTCATATTAATATGAATTATTTTCAATCAGATTTTATACTTTCTAATGATTATTAATTAATTTTATTTTTTTATTTTTTCTAGCAATATAATATGTTGCTTTTTTGTTAACAGTATATGCGTCACCGTGGTTGTATTAAATGTACACTTCAGATCGCCTCAAACACATAAAATGGCGCCCTGGGTGAAAAGGGTGTTCATACACATATTACCAAGACTTCTCGTCATGAGAAGGCCTTACTACCAGTTCGACAACAGTATTAGGTAAGGAATTACTTGAAAACTTATATTGATAAATTTAGTCAATTATTGATCTCAAATTAAATAAATCGAATTCTGACCATGAATGATACTACTAAGATGGCAAGGCCTGAGTATTATATTAATTCTATATTTGGTGTCATATTATAACATAATTTTGATTTTAAATATATCAGAACGAGAGTGTTCCGATAAGAAGGCCCTGTAAGAGTACAAAATTCTTTTATTTCAGTATCAATAATATTTTTTTTACGAGTATGATTCAGCTAAAACTATCTTCCTTGCACAGATTGGAGATTCCTCATTTTAAAAAATATATACAATGAAAATAAATTNATATATATATTCCACAAGAAAATATATATATATAGATATATAATAGGTCAGTGATGTGTAAATAATGTAAAATTGTTATACTAAAAAATAAAATAAATAAATAGTGCAAATATTGTTTTATGGCTTTTGCGATATGTTATATTTTATTATACTCGTAAGCGTACTGAGATTAAGAAATCATTTACCCAAAAAACGAATTGTAAATATAGATGTAATTGGTATATACACTACAATACATTGGTAAAGTAGTTATTAAAGAAAAATAAGAGAAAACAAATTAGAATAAAATGCAACTATAGTCTTTTGATGTAAAAATTAGATCGCTTGCAGAAAAATAAAGCAGCAAATTTAATGCTAACATACAAATTAAAACTTATAATAACATTTTTATGGTTAATAACATTTTTAATAACATTTTTTTGTTAATAACATTTTTTATGGTTAAATTTGAATAAGGATTCTATGTATATTTTAAGGCTACCTATTTTTATAAAAGATGAAATATTACATATAAAGAAAATAAAATGAACTGATAAAATGAAATTAAACATATCCTCCAATCTGAAATGAAAAACATACGACATACAAGTAAATAAAGTTTACAAATCGGACTTCGGATGAGTAAGTACTAATAATCTGAGTGGTATGATAACTATTCATGTTTAGTTATCTATTAAATCAAGTCGAAACAGCAAAACGGGGTCCAGGTTGATTTTTATTCGTAACAATTATTTTTAAAAAAAGTTTTATCAGTACAAAGGATCTTTTTAGGCCCCAACGAATTGTTTTTTAATTTGTTACCTCTGGAGTTTTAAATTTGGCTCTGATCGATACGTGTTTCATTTGTATGTTCTATGATAGTATTTGCGTTTTAATACAACCTCCCCGTATGCAGATTTAATTGGTATGTACGAGTTTTATAGAAAAGTAAGGGAGTTTAGCAATATCAATACCTAAAATTTGTATAAATTGAACTAAAAATAGTCTTGATACAAAAATTTTTTTTTGTTAATAACATTTATTCTTTTTTAATTAATAATAAAGTCAATAAAAACTAAATAAGTTAATTAAATAACAGTAGTAAACATAAAAGAGACAGTAGTAAATATAAATAAAAGAGAACAAAAGGTCATAAAATTCTATCCTCGAAAGGATATCGTGCATCTAAGGACGTTTCACCTCCTTTACTAATAACATCTTTAGGAAATTAAATATCATGAAACGTTGATTATAACATTTTCTCTAAAATACAAAAAATATTAACATACTTAAATATGTTTCTAGAAATAAAATGTAACTTTTTTTTAACGAAAAATCTAGATTGTTTTTTTGACCACCCCGTTCATTATTAAGAAATTCACAACAAAATCTTCGGTGGAGGAAAAAAACAATTCTTCTTACAACCATCTAAAACGACATAATTAATAATTGAACATAAGTATACTAATTCTCTAATTATCGTTCAACATTGTAGGTTCTTCACTGAAGAATCTAGCATAACCAACAAAAAAACAGAGGATATGTAGCCTTAAATAATACAAATTTGAATTAGAAATGACAAAATGACAATAATTGACAAAAACTAAAAGAGAAGAAGTCTCGCTGCCCAAGTATTCAAAACAACTACTAATAAATAATCCAAATAAACCCCCTTCTACGAACAAGTTGTGCTTGCGTTGTCCATTGTAAAACTATTGTTGGCACCCAGGCGATCGGACAGGAAAAGCGTTTCAGCACCGATTGTCTCAATGGGAGGGGAGGGGACTGTCTTCAGCGCACTCCTCTCACCGCCCGAAAGGTGAAGTCTACCACATGTTATCTTTATTTTTAAACAGTTTTTATTGTCCATTTTTTTGTGGTAAAAGTGTTTGTTATTGTTGAAAAGTGAATTTCGTTAATTATTTAAAATATCTTTGATGAATTATTTATTAATTTATTTATTTTAATTTTATTCTTTATTGTGTGTGTTTTTACTTTAATTGTTAGATAACCTAAATTGTTTTGTTTTTTTAATATGCTTGTATGCGCCCATTTCTTTGCAATTATTATTTATCTATGTGAGATCTTAATGCTTTGCAATATTTAGTCAAATGAAGCAACAAGGTAGTGACAATTATTACCTTCAAAGTAAGCTTTAAATTAAAAATAGTATTTTGTAAACGTATCTTAGTTTTAAAAACATGAAGAATAATAATGCAAACTTTTGTACACATTTATGTTTTAGGTGGTCTTTGAAGCATGTATTGAATTATTATTATACAGGGTGTTCCGCATAAGTACCTACAGAGAAAAACCTATGAATCTACATCAAATTTCTGACAAAAAATGTCAAGTAACCTTAGGTCCTATCGACCTTCGTTTTCGAGTCATATCGATATATATGTATATTATAGTTCCGATATATTTGTGAATTTTGCAATAAAATGCTATGTAACTCAAAAACTATTATAGCTAAAAAGATGCGGTCTTCACCTTTGGAAAGAGCATTAAATTCCCTTTAAAAAATCCTAAACATTCACTCGTGTAGCTCCATTGGAAGTGAAAATACAACCATTAAAAACTAATCAAATATTTTATTAAAAATGACAACAAAAATATGACCCTCTATAACTTTGTTGCTCGCATAGCCAACATATATTTCTGAATAGCTTAAAAACTACTCCAACTCATAAGCTTTCCAACGACGTAACATATTCTTTACTCTACTGAAGAGTATGGTACAGAAAAGCTAAAATATTGCGGATAATTCGCTAAAAAGTTGAATATTTTTTGTTAAACAATAAATTAATGCATTGATGTAATTTTAAATATCGTTATTACTTAACAAAAAAAATTAATAGTACTGATTTCAACTATTTTTAGCAATTTTTTAATGATATAGACTAGTATGAAAATGAGGCTATAACTCTTATTATCAGAAGTATTATCTCTTATTATCTCTCTATACTCTTATTATCTCTTTTCAGTAAAGTACAGCATTATGCTACGTCGTCGCACTTCTGCACTTCAAATTTGACTGTGCCCTACAAGAAAAAATCCATGGGGTTAAATCATATGAGCGTGGTTTGCACATAATAGGTCCAGTTAGGCCTATCCAAAGGCTAAGGAAATTATTAAGAAGCCAGTTCCTTATGTCTGTAGCATAAAAATCACTATTTCTGATAAATAAGAGTTATAGCCTCATTTTCATACTAGTTTATATCATTAATAAAATTGCTAAAAATAGTTGTAATCAGTACTATTAATTTTTTTTGTTAGGTAATAACGATATTTAAAATTATATCAATGAATTAATTTGTTATTTAACAAAAAATATTCAACTTTTTAGCGAACTATTCGCAATATTTTAGCTTTTCTCTTCCATACTCTTCAGTAGATTACAGAATATGTTACGTCGTTGGAAAGCTTATGAGTTGGAGTAGTTTTTAAGCTATTCAGAAATATATGTTGGCTATGCGAACAACAAAGTTATAGAGGGTCATATTTTTGTTGTAATTTTTAATAAAATATTTTATTAGTTTTTAATGGTTGTATTTTCACTTCAAATGGAGCTACACGACTGAATGTTTAGGATTTTTAAAGGGAATTTAATGCTCTTTCCAACGGTGAAGACCGCATCTTTTTAGCTATAATAGTTTTTGAGTTACATAGCATTTTATTACAAAATTTACAAATATATCGGAACTATATATATATCGATATAACTCGAAAACGAAGGTCGATAGGACCTAAGGTTACTTGACATTTTTTGTCAGAAATTTGATGTAGATTCATAGGTTTTTCTCTGTAGGTACTTATGCGGAACCCCCTGTATATAAAAAAAAACTTTAAAAATAGTTTTTTTTTCAATTTTACAAAAAAATTTAATTTAGTTCTAGAGTTTGTTTAAGATTATTTATTTGATAAAACTTTAATTTTTAAATTGTTTTAGTTTATATCGTTTTGTATATAATAAATACTTTTGTGATCCAAGGGATTAAATTTTAAGGTTTAATTTATATTAATTACTATAACTATAGTAATACTATATAGTTCTAAGGTTGGAGAAAGTATAGGTATATCTTGGGAGTTTTAACAATAAGATTAGATAGCACTCAAAAAGAGACACAACGATATATTGATCAGGCAGGACGAAAAGAACGAGAAAATAAAGAAATGTCCAATAAAAGAGACTGTGTCAATTTGCTGGAAATAAAATTTATATAATATAAGGGAATAAATAATACTTATGTCCATATAATATGATACCCCTTATACCTAACATGCAACACCAGAGTAAAGGGAATAGTGGCTCAAACCACCGAATAATTCTCATGCTTTTTTCATTTTTTCATTTGCTTGTTTCATTAATTTGGAAAATGGAAACTCGATAAAGCCATGTTAATTTTAATAAATATTCAGGTATATTTTTTAGGAGTTGCACTAAATTTTCATAATGATGGCCACAGAAAGGAAGGCTTGAAATAACTGAAGCGAACGTTGGAAATCTAATTAAGAGTGCTTTTCCAACCTAATTACCATATATTAAATTGTGGCATTCCTAATACATCCCTTGAGTAGAGTCCAAATAAACATAATTAATGAGAGGACCAATCTAGTGTCTCACCACTTTAATATGTATTATATGTTCCACCTATTATTTTGAAAAGTATATAGTTTGTTTTTTTATTAAAATTAAATTATTCGTGCATTTCCCAATTTTTAGAGTAGTAACTCCATTCTCCATTAGATTAATTAATTGTAGCAACAAATTAGATTGAAGAGTAGATAATTATTGAAATCGCGCCTAAAGTAATTATAGATTTCGATAATTTGAAAAGTGAAATCGTACATTTTCAATTGATTAAATGTTTAATAGTTTTAATATGGTTTGAAAATGTTCCGAAGAGGAATGAAATAAAAGCCGTTTTTGAAAAAAAAATTCTAAATGTAGTAGCATTTTTTTCATATTAAACACACCCCTATTTGACACAAATCAGTAATCTTATATATTTAATTAAAGGGGACAACGGACAACTAAAATAGAAATGTTTAATAGTTTAAATTGTTTTAATATAATTAAAACAATGACAACGACAATCACCTACCTATTTAAAATTTAACATGTTATTTAAGACAAATTTAAAATTTAAGATGTTATTTAAGACAAATTGCACACACGACAAAAAGCGAAGAATCCCTTTTAAGACTTTAAAAATGTCCATTATATCTCAAAGTATAAGTACCAAGAGCAAACAAAGATAAAAAAAAATATGTGCAAGGAACGAGTTTTACTAAAAATTAGTTAGTTTGGTTTAGTCAAAATCAGTAAGCCATCATCATGCACGCATGAATCGGTTAGCTTGACATTCTCTACCAATATACAACAACTAACAGAAAAAAAACTAACAGTTTAAAAACTATCTTGATTGCCAATATTGATGTAATATTATATTATACTTTTAGATTAAAATGTTATTTAATGATATTAACATTTTACAATTGTATTGGACCATTAACTACCGAATTGCATGTACTGCATAATTACATCAAGAACAAATAGAGGACATAGTCTCTTACAAATTATAAGCTACCACACCCACACATATATACCATTTTATTAACCTTTTTTAACTTGCATATATATAAAAATGTTAGTTCATATTATTTNATCTAATAATTAAATTTTTGCGCCGCAATACTATTGCTTTATTTCTATGTACGTGGTTCGTAGTTATGTATATGAAAAGTATAGAAAAACATCAATCTGCACTACATATTGTATTTATATTACTATATATGTATGTATATATATATATATATATGTATATGTATATATGTATATATCTCTCAAGAATTGAAATGTGAAGAAATAAAGTCACGTAAGTAACTTAAAAGAACCGTTAGTCACGTACTTATACTCGCTGCAAATATGAAGCACCAGAGTGATATTTCCCTAAGGAGCTTCAATCCTTTACTAAGACTAAGGTAAAAATATTACATGAATTCTCGGCAAGAGAGAAATAGTCATACATGTTTGCAAGTTGTGTCTGGCTAAATCTTTAATAAAATTCACAGACAATCTCTCATAAAGAAATTGTTTTTTTGATAGAGAATGTCTAAACACTTAAAAACAATAAGATATCAAAGCGTCAATACTTAATTACACAGTTCGCTGGTGGTTGTACAAAAAGCAAATAAAGAAAAATAGGAAAACAAATTATGTATCATGACAATATAAAATGATGAACATAGACATAGACCCAATTAGACTACTTTAATTGGAAATAATGTGTTGCTTATGTATAATGCAACTTATTCACTATGAGCAGTTGTTAATAATTAGCTCCTATAAGCAACATACTAACTTGGATGAGTTCAGAGCATAGATTCGTGGATATAAGTAAAATTATAACATCTTTGGATAATTTTTGAAACTGAAAAGCTGGCATTATTCTAAAAACAGCTAAACTCTAAACTAATCATTCAGTACCCGTAGTAGTAGTCTAGAACTTCCTACTACTAGAACGGGTAGGATGAACCACTTGTTCGAACCTTGCAATTAGGCCATCACTTAGGCCCTTTTTACGCCCCGCGGTAGAGAGTTGCAGCCACTTCACACATCTTACATATGTACATTGTACCGCCGAAGCGAGTATGATGTGATCAATAGTGAGCCATATAAATCAGAGTGTCACGCCGAGGAATCGAACCCCATCTCGATCCACTCATGATTCAGGGATGGCCGAGCAGACGTGTGACCCGCACGGCTACGCTACCTCTCATTCAGTACCCGTACTATAAATAATATTTAAAATCCTCGTTCCTCTAACTTTGAAAACAATGTAGTAACAGAAAGACATTTACGGTAATTGTATAAACAAAAATAAAAAATTTAATCCTAGAACTATTCTTGTTCAATCCCATAAATAAGACAGTCCTAGAAAGGTAAATAATAAATTAGTTTAATATTTTGATTGTTTTTATTTTGATTTAAAGATTATAGACAATTTATTTAGAATAATAAATTACTAAAAATAATCTTTATGGCTTACATCTTCAAAAATATAATAATGTTACAACGTTTCTAGTAAGATCTAATATTATAATTAAGTAGTTTAAGAAAAATACTAAAATTCTTTATTGTAAGTAAATAATCTATACAATTTGAGTAGAAAATCCAAAGTATTAATTAGAACTGTAAAAGTATCTTTATTTTTGTTTTAGGCAAATTTTGTTTTTCTCACGTAGGATTTGCTTTTGCAGAGTATATATTATTTTTGTCTCTATTTATTTTTATTTATTTAATAATAATTATTATTATCATTTCTACTATTAATGTGGTGAATTCTGTACTTAAAATGGTGTTTTATTATTATTCGTAGTTTAATTTTATAATACCTGCTTTTTAATATTTTATTATATATATGTATTTTTATTATGTATAAATAAATGGTTTCTTTAAAACGGTGATGTTTAAAAACAATAAAACATGCAAATTTTGTCGATAAAACAAATTTATTCTTCAATAAACGGTGTCTTATCTTCATAAGAATTTTATACAGTTAAAACTTTACGCAATTGAATTTTATTTAAAGATTTACGTTTGCATTTCGTAAATATTCTTTAAAAAAATACACGAGAACTATTGTAGGATTTACCTAAATAAAAACATTCTAACTTAGAAGTTCAAGCAAGCTTTGCTAAGCGAGTACAGAGTCAAGTTAGTCTTATAGATATCTTTGAAGTGGAGTATTGTAATACTCCACTTGTAGTATTGCAATACGTATTGTACACTGTTAACGAGTAACCATACACTGTTATCTGTGGTGCATAATGTATTAGATTAGCAAATAGATTAGCTCGTTTTAATATAAAACTGGATTAGAACTGTAGAAATAAAAATGAATGATTTTGGGTTTCACACAAGGTCGATAGAAAAAAGGGCGAAAAGAAAAAACGTATGTTTTTCTATTCTGTGGTCCAGAGCGACCTCTGTCACTACATCGACTTCTGACGGTGTAAATGATCGAAAGAATTTTCTTTTTAATTAATCATCGCTTCACCTCAAGTGATATCTGACAAGAGAATATTTTCTCTACAGGGTATAGAATAGAGTAACAACATTTCTTAGTCTTATAGATATCGGATAAAGGTACCATGTTGTGTAGTTTTACCAATCTATAAATTTTAAGTTAAGTATATATAATAACTTAAAATTTGATTGCTGGTGGGGTCTGAACGAAAAATTAGGAAGCTCACTTTTGCAATACTGCGACCTCTCTTTGGGTCATCTTTAAACTGAATGAAATGATAACTATCCCATTTTGTTCAACTCAAAGTTCTCATTCAATTTAGCCTTTGGTGGTTGTATTCCAGTTTGGGATATACACGTATTTATTTTTAAACTCCATAGTTAGTCTATTTGTTTCAATTTTAATTCTAGAATAATGAGTAAAATTTTAACTTAACTCTAAAATGAAGGTCACTTAACTTAACCCAATTTCATAGGCCTTAAAATAATAAGAATAAAATTAACATTTCAAGTTAAGTATATTATTTATATTTGTTGCGTTAAATCTTTAAAATTGTGGATTTAAATTTAATTGAAATAATATTATACAGAATACTTAGATCATAACCCCTATTCTAATGCAAGTTAATAAATAGACTAACAGTTGGTATAAAATAATTTACTTACACCCGCAACACAGGAAAGCTACGCCGGATCAATAACCTATGTTTATATCCAGGTGTTTTTCTGTTTTCATTGACTACTTATTCGGTTAATTATAATTGTTAAGTTATGAAGACGCATTAGCATCAAAACTTACTTGCTATTTAAAAGTGTAAACAAGTAATGCCATATGCTTTCATCTCTGATCTTTTTGAAAGACAGTGTTCACATAATTTTTATAAACAACGAAAATCTAAATACAGAACAGTGTGTTAATACTACATTGTAAAAAAAATATAATAATAAAATAAAAAATAATAATTTGTATATTTTTTGTTTACAGCATTTTTAGGTTATGTTATTATTTACTGTAGTGAGTAGCAATACAATCCTTTGTAAAATGCATTAATATATTTTAATTGTAATTATTAAAATGAATTCATAATTTTAACCTTAATTTTCGAATATTTACAAGCAAAGAATAGATGTATGTTTCAAGATGAAATTGACTAATGTTATTGACTGTTAGACTATCTATATTGAGTTATTTGTTTTTCACGTATTCATTACCTACAGACATAACTTTGTTGGAATGTGTTTCAGTTTATGTGGCAGTACATTTTACCTAGGAAGTAGCTGCCAGATCCATGGTCCCTCACTGGTGTCCCAGGAGACCGAGGATGTCACAATAAGTACAGAGGACCTCAAGTCGCCTATATTATCAAGAAGTCCAGTTTTCTCACATAGGGGCTGTCCGCAGCCTATGCACAAGTCTTCCTTCTGTATAAGGTTCATTGCAGAACATACTAAAATCCAGGAAGACTCCACAAAGGTAATAATCCAATAGGCTTATCAATTAACCAATTTTAATTATTATTTCAATTATTTAATTAATTAATAATTGTTTAAATTAGCAGAAATATTGTACATTAAAACCTAATTTTAGTGGTGTCAATACTTTGGTTACCTATTTTAATTAAATGTAACATGTTTGAGAAAAAAATACTTACTTGTTTAATAATACGGTACTTCTCCCCTACATTGCCCTAAATAACTTTTGCCCTAAATAACTTTTAGGGCAAAGGGATGTTTATTCAAATGTATATTTAGGACAAAGGAATATTACATTTCTGTTTTTATAAGGGGAGTAGCAGTCTGAAGAAGAACATTCCGTACACCTTCTTTAGATTACTCTCCTACGTTCATTTATTAGAATATAAATGACTGACTAGTTAACTTTTAAGGCAAAGAGATGTTTATTCCAATGTAATTTAGGACAAAGGCATATCACACTTCTGTTTTTATAAGGGGAGTAACAGTCTAAAGAAGAACAGTCCGTACACCTTCTTTAGATTGCAACTCCCCTCTGTTTTTTAATGAGGGTAGTAACAATCTAAAGAAATATCACGTTTCCACGGGTTTTCAAACCCGTTTTGGTTTTTTTTTTTTTTTTTTTTAACCGAAACTGTTTCCAAGAAAAGATTTCAAAACAGTCATACCTACATACATCATACCTACATACATCATACCTACTGCGCTGAGCATGTCTCAATTCTGTTTTCAATTCAATACCCGTTTCCATGATATTTTTTTCAAAACAATTTCAATACGAAACCAAAATTTGTTGTTGTGAACTTGAANAAACAATATAAAAGCGATGGCAAGAAATGAAAACAATAAAGAAAATTAAACTATAAATTATGACTAACTATTAATGATTTAAGTTAAGGTAGTGGGTTGTTAAGTGGGCATTATGCGGTCTTTTTGTTCAACGCCAAGCTTTTACAGGCTTGCTCCTAAAGCTGCTTCTTTCTCTTATTTTATTTTTAATCATTCTCTCCCTAAGGATATGGTTGCCTGATGTGAGCTATACTCTTCTATAGGGATACCACTGACTTGAACTAAGAAACAATTTTATGAAGTTTTATTAAAATAGAAGATATTGGTAAACTTCGATATGCCTAAGGTTTCAACTTGCAAGAAGAGGTTTATTCTGCCCGCATAACTATTCATTTAGAGCTTAAAATTTAGATTTTAAGTTCGAATTCGATCTAAGGGTTTAGGTAAAAGGTTAGAACTTAATTATGTGAGTGTACTTGGTTATGGCCTTGCTTCGAGATTTGTAAGTGTAACTCGGTAGTTAGCTTTTCCTAAGCATAATTTATTTCTTTAGGAAGTAAGTATTTCTAAATACTTGTGTTAACTGGGCAATCTTCTCAAGGGGAAAAAAATGCTGATTTAGCTAAGCGTCTATCAATGTTAAATTTCACTTTCTTATTTGATGTTAAAGACATTTTATCTTCGAACATTGGTAATTTAGTCAAATTGCTTTAATCAAAACATACATCTCTTTCTTTAATGTTAATGTTGTAAATATGCAACCCATAAGTTTATTATTATTCAACCTTTTCACTCCTCTTGAGGAGATAAAACTATCATTCAGGAATTTAGTAATCATCAGGGTTTATCAAGAATGCAGCTAGTTATTTTATGACTTGAAAAATGACAACAAAATCCATATTTAATGAACTAGGTAATAAATAAATTAGTTAAAATATCGACCACACGGTTGTCCATATTAAGTCATCAAATACACTTACGAGGTTAAAATATTGGTCTTATCCGCTAAAGCCGTAGCCAAACAAATACTTTAAGACAAATTAATGTAAGCACCCGAATGAGGTATACTTTAAAATATAATCTAGGATTAATGTCTCCACATGTTCTAAAGAAGCTAATAATATTGTTTCAGGTGAAGGAAGACTGGAAGTATGTAGCGATGGTCCTCGATCGACTGTTCCTATGGATCTTCACTCTAGCAGTATTAGTGGGCACAGCTGGAATTATTCTCCAGGCACCCACGCTTTACGATGACAGGATGCCCATAGACAAGAACTTCCTCGAGTTGGCCAACTCTCACGTACGATGTCCTCCAACTCTGTGAGCTAAGAAGCGATAGAAACAAAAAACACAAGCCCGCAGATTAAGCAGCCTTATTTATGACATAGGCACTGAAGGTGAGATACCCGTAGTTTAGGCTTTCTTGTACTGCTTCAGCGATAAATCAACATCTATATATTGTCATTTTAAAAGTTTAAATATAGGGTTTTTCAAATTACCTATCATGATAAATAAAATTAATGGTTGAATATAAAAAATACTTATGATGAATGGTTGGATTCTCCTAATAGTTTAAGAGACAAGAAGTACTAATGAATCTACAGAAGAAGTCCCGTGTCTGTTTGATTTAAGAATGGATGCGGTCCATTGACAAGATTTACCTTACTGATTTTCAATGAAAAAGAAATCAAGCTAAACAGGATAAATCTGAACAAGCTCTATTAAGAAGGAAAACTTTAAACAGATAGATTTTTGTTTAAGCTAATTCCACTTTGCTAGGACAAAAAAACAGAAAAGAAAATAAGGATTCAAACGAAACTTGAATATAAGTTTGACATTTTGAATCTTGATACAACTTTTAATAAAAATGTGCTCCTAATAGCTATAAATAAATATGTAGAATAAAATTGTCAAAAGAAAAAAAATATAATATATAATAAGTAGATATATGTAGTTATTTTTGGCTCAAGTAAAATAAGATACAAGAGCGTTTAGGAAACCAACTCTGACTTCTTTGTTGGGTCTAAATTTAAACAACCAAGAAACAAAAACAATGGTTTAAACATTTAGAAAGACGCAACAAACAAGAGCATAAAAAGTTAATAAATAAAAAATACCAAAAAACCTAATACAATAATAATTTTTTTCTAAAGAAATAATAAACACTTAAACTAAGTTAGTAATATTGTTTTGAGCTTATAAAATAATATGTTCACTGCTGGGGTTATACTGAAGGTTGTCTGATAATTTTGTGATAATATCCAGCTAATTAAAACGTTCTACTAATAATTTAAAAATATATTTCGCAGGAGAGTTCCAGGAACATTAGACAAGAAGAGGTAACATTGGATCTCATTCCCCATATGAACTATGTTTATATGATATATATACATAAAGATAATTAATGTAACTAGTAGATATATTTACTGTTAATACTATATGTCTCAAAAATAATTGAAGCATCTAGTATTTTAGAAAGAAAAAAAGGTCATCTACATAGTTTTATTATTTAAGTTTTATTGTTTTTAAAAGACCTTCTGTGTTGTAGATAATTCCTAATTTTAAAATTAGATAAATATTTTTCTGTGATGTGAAGTTAAATCCCATCCATACCTATGGTAGTGA
This sequence comes from Gerris buenoi, assembly GCA_001010745.2. Taxonomy (NCBI): domain Eukaryota; kingdom Metazoa; phylum Arthropoda; class Insecta; order Hemiptera; family Gerridae; genus Gerris; species Gerris buenoi. The sequence continues at coordinate 206,548 of KZ651609.1, read as the reverse complement.
TTTTTAAGAAAAAATTAAACTGGACCACAATCTTTAAAAAAATAATAAAATGGAGACTGTAAAGTATTTTTTTTTTTTTTTATCTTCACATCCGTTACAAAAAGGTAGCAATACGAAGGTTTAGTTATTATTTTCGCTCAATTAAGTGAAATATAATTTTTAAAATGAAAAGATATGTAGTTACACTAAAAATTGCTGCAGTGTGGAAAAACAAAAACGGTTAGAAAACGTATCAATAATTGTTATTTGTAAAAAGAATATGATAAATGATAACTATCACCGTAGGTGATGTAGAACATTTGGGATAAAATAAATGTACAATTAGGAAAATTTCGTAAGTAATGTTTTATCTCCTATAAATATTTACTATTTGGAGAAATTTAGTTAAATTTTCAATTATTGGTTAGAAAAATAGTTATATTTTAAAGTTAATTTTACACATTTTTATAAAAAAATAAATTTGAATTAAAGGCCTAAAAAGAATTAATTAAAATTACTAGCCAGAAATATTTATTATTTGTCATTGAAACGATTATAATGATAAAATAAATCTGTCTCACAATATTAATTAACTTTCTTCAGTTCTTATGTAAATATAATAATAAAAAGGACGTATGTTCAATAAATAACTACACATTGTTTAAAACAAAATCCAATTTCAATGCGCGACATTCATACACATCATTGGCTTTTCATTGTGTCAGATGTGCAATTATAAAACCCAATTTTCTTGAATTAATTTTCGTCCCTAATTTAACCATTCGAAAAATTGGCTTCATTATACCGTCCGAATTTCATGTTTTACTAGTCATATTAAATATTAACTATTTCTGTCCTAACTATTAAGTTTATTGTCAAAAAATCCCTGTTACGTCCAATTAATTGTGACACTATGTCGATTTATTGGTGGATACATTTTAATTTAGCAGACTAACATTGATTATAATCAATTACAGTTAAGAGGAAGTTAAAAAAAACCCTTAAGAATAAAATAATAGCTTCTTAAAACCAAAACCATTTAAAAAAAAAATAAATAAATAAATACACATTATGTAATAATTATTGCGTAAAATCAAAAACGAAACTCTCGGTTCTGAACCGAAATCATTTAAAGAAGTCTTATTCGCAAATGATAATATTATATTGCGTGCAGTATATACCATTCTTAATAATGGTCCCTGAAATAATAACATTATTTTAAGAAGTGATCTCCAACAAGAGATAGCACCGTCTTTATTTTATTTCAAATTTATTAATTAGTACAAAGCAGAGTTAAACATTAAAAAGTCGGATAATAACTAAAAGTTAAATTGGTTAAATAAAAAAATGAAATATTAAAGTATTTAGTCAAAAAGAATCAGAAAAAAACGAATTACTTTACTGATATTTTCCCCCAACTTATCATAGATCATTTTGAAATGAGCTTTTGCAGCAGATCCATAATTAGATTTCTTTCAATTATCACTTTGATAAAAATCAATAGTAATTAATGCTGAATTAATACTTTATGATAAAAAAATAATAATAGCTAACATACAGGTGTTAAGTGAAAATCATAAACCTAATGATAATGGTCTTTGAAAGACCATTATATCAGACTGTAATTTGAAGATTAGTTGTTTTTTTTATTAGCACCGACGTAAAAATTATTTTTAATTTAGCTTGGTAAATTCGATTGGTCGTAAAATTACTGGTTACGGTTTTTCCCATTCAAAATTTCTAGGAAAAATAATTATTACCTTTAATTAATTTTTTATTTATTTTCCATATATAAAAAGGATAATATTGAAATTCGTTTGTGTTTACAATAAAATGTATTTTCTTCAGTACTGTATATTTTCAGCCATTGGCTATCAAACTAAAATTTCCATTATCAGTGCTAGAAAAATATAAAGTATATGAAGGAAATTCATTTATTAAAAGTGAGAAAGGTTGTCTCAAAAATACTAAAATAATTCCTACTCCATCTCCTTAAGGCTCTACCCCCTTAAAATGTTAAAAAAAAAACAGTGAAATGAAAATTTTATAGGTTCTAAGAAAACATCTAAGTAAGGCTTCATTCCTATTTTAACCCCTATGATAACTATTTCAACTTCCTATGATAAATAGTATAGGCGCCATTTCAATACAGCAATAACACTCATTGTATTGAAATAGATGAAGTATTTACTGTAGTAGGAAGTTGAAATAGAGCTCAAATTGTGCAATATTAAAATTAGGAATGAAGCCTGTACTTCGATTTTTGATAACTTGCTTAGAACCAATAAAATTTTCATTTAAATGTTTTTTTTTTTTTTAACGTTTAAGTGCGGTAGAGCCTTAAGACACTAAAAGTAGTAGTAGACAGAGTTTTAAAGGAGATATGATCTAACTCTTTTAACAATTTACTTCCCAGTTTAGCTGTTTTAATTATATACCTTGTCGTATTGTCGTCGATAAAAATTCAATGATTTCATAAATCAAAACGATAAATATGTAGTTTTATTGGGACTAACTAAATGTTTGTCACATTTCACTTTAGCACTTGAAAGTTACAACATACATTATGTTCTCAGTCAAATAATAAAATAATAGTCAGGTAAGAATAAGAGATATATTTACAGAGGGGGTTCCCATATTAGTATTGTAAAACACTGCCGAAATAAATCTTTGTACTGCTACCTTTAGGAAATAGATGATATAATTGAAGGCCTCGTAGTCGAAACCAATACTACCGAATCAATCATTCATACATAATATAATATTATTTCAATATAAATGCAATTTCAGAGTGTTTAAAACTATTATTTTTACTAAGTACTTGTAAATGTAGAACACTACAATCGAAGTATTGTCTTTTTCGTATCATATCTTAATTTAAAATGATAAGGCAACATTGGAGGTTGAAAAAATATATGCAGATGATATTTTTTTTTATACCAGCAACACTATGTAACGTAGTCATATTTGAGTTTCTATAACTATAAGGGGATAGAATACTCTAGTATAGTATGTAGTTATACCTATTTAATAGATTAAATTATCTTGGTGTATTATATTATTTTGTACTTGTTAAATAAGCAAAAGAGAATATTGGAAAAACAAATTAAGTTTTTTTTTTATAGACAGATTTTTTTTATTAATACTTTAAACAATAATAAAAAAAGCTATTGCTGAGAAACATCACACTACCTCATTCATTAGGCACAATAGTTGTTCTCCAATTTTTAAACATTAGTTACCTTGAATTTTAATAAAGTAAAAGTTCTTAAAAACTATATTAATAATTTATCATTTAAAATACTTGCCACAAACTCTGGAATGGAATTCAAGGGTCATAGTTCTCGACCTTTGAAAATACTAACCATCATCTAAACTTTTGTAATGAGAAATGGGTTATTCTAGGTTATTAGTTCTCAACCTTTTACAATACTTGCCATCACCTAAACTTTTGGAATGAGAAATGAGTTATTCTAGATTAGTAGATAAATCTCAACCTTTTAAAATACTTGCCATCAACTAAACTTCGGGAATGAGAAATGAGTTATTCTAGATTAGTAGATCTCAACCTTTTAAAATACTTGCCATCAACTAAACTTCGGGAATGAGAAATGGGATTCTAGGTTAGCAGGTCCTCTCAACCTTCTCAACAGTCACCAGTCACATATTTGATTTTCGACTTATACCATTTTCATATAATTAGATAAAATATCAAATGAAATGATAACTTTTAAAAGAAATTAAATTGCGTCATTTACCTATCATGTAAAAGAACGCTTAAACCCCTTAAGGGCCATCCATAAATAGAACCGGTGGGTCTATTTGTATAAATTGATACTATCTTCGACTACAAAGCCCGATATCATCTATCTCCTTATTAAAAAATAAATAAATATTATTTTTTATGAATAAACTTAAAATATAAATAAATAAATAAAAATATACATAAACTTTGATATAAATATTATGGAATGATATAGTTGATGGTGTTAAAAAATGAAAAAGTTTACCTTAATGGTTACCAGATATTGATATATTAAACAAATACAAATAAACTTTATACGAATAAATAAATACATATAATAAATAAACATAAATAAATGTCTTACTGATGTTAATGTATTGTAATAAAAATGTTTCACATATTAACCTCATATAGGTTTGGGGGGAAGTAGAACAGTAAATTGTAAAAAAATAAAAAACAATTGTGATAGCTAATAGTTTTATTTACACTAAATTTACCTGTTTTATTAGGACTTTGTTATTTTTTTTATTTTAATTTTACCATTCATTTATATATAGTCATATATAAGTTTCTATATGGGGCTGTATTATAATAGAATGAATTAACTTGCTATATTATATCATTTTGTACTTGCTAAATGAGAAAAAGAGAATATTGGAAAAAACAACTTGATGAAGTTTTTTTTTTATATCCTTTATTTTTACTTCGTGGTGTAATGAGAAAATAATGCACTTTGTTAAATATATACCTAAATATTTTTACTTAAGTATTCAAATATTTTTTGTATCTTTATATTTTATTATCTGAAACTTTGCTTATGTGATTTTTCGACTTCTAAATCATTCGAAATTATAAAACTGAAATTTTGTAATTTCGTATCATTATATTTTTTTTTTTGTCTCTCATACAGGGTATTCCAAAAAGTGTTGACCCCTTTATTATTTCCAGTTGCAGTTTTTGATGAGAAGTTTGAAATTCCCTACCTTAAGTAAAAGTTTTAGGGTTTCAAAAAAAAGATGGTTACTACTAAGAATGGCCCTGAAAATTTTCATGAATGACAACTTTATAATTTTAAATGAGATATCCTATTTAAAATGCCTTTAGCAAGACATTTCTTATCAAGGGGACAAGTTTTCGATGGTACAAATTATCTTTGGATAACAAACCTCACTCTGGGAAGCGTAAAACAAGGGAGAATGTTGAACGAGTTTAATGTAAAAAATTAAAAATTAGATATGCCACCCTAAAATTACTTATACATTGCTACTGTAGCTCTATAGGAAGTAGAAAAAAAGCCTTGAAATCAAAATTGTATGTTATTTAAATGTATGGTCACAATTTTAGTCCTCCATAACTACTTTATCATCCCTAATCAAAGTATAAGTTAGATAAGCTTAAAAACTACCCAATTCCATTATCTTTAATTTGATATAACATATGTCATACTTAACTAAAGAATAAGAATAAACGCAAAAGCCGCTTAAAAATGAGTACAGGAGTAATTAAAAATATCGCGAGTGTTTTTTGAAAAATAAATTTGTGGATAGAAAAAAATGTATTTCCATGATTTTTAAGCGACTATTAAATTTATTTATGTGTACTATGGCCTTAATTCTAATGTCAAGGACGGCATAGTGTTATATGATATGTCAAATTAAAGCTAATGAAACAGGCTAGTTTTTAAGCTCTAACATATACTTTGATTATAAGAATAAGGGATAGAGGATCAAAATTGCTTACACATTTTTAAAAAATTACAAATCTTTATTTCAAAAGGGTTACAGGAGCAAGTGAATTAGTTACATTTTTAAAAAATTACAAATCTTTATTTCAAAAGGGTTACAGGAGCAAGTGAATTAGTTATTTTGTGAATTAGTTTCAAAGGGAATTGTATACTCTTTAAATAGTACTTAGTCTTAGTTTATTATTCTGGCTTAAATAAAACAAAAATAAATTATTTTTTGTTTTTCCCGAAAAAGCCGTGATGTTTGTGAAACATTTTTAAATGGCTATGGCTATACCGAACGAGTAAAAATTGAGGTATAAGGTCCATTTATTCCATTTAGGGTCCCTTATCTAAATATTAATTTATCTTCATTACTATAAATCACCCTGAATATCTATGTGAGTGAGTGCACGCACATTTGATTGTATTTTACGATGAAACAGAAAAAGGGAAAAAATAAAAATGTTGCTTAAGTTTGGTGTGTCTACTTCGGTAGATCCAGCAAACTTAAGACTTTTTGAACTTATTTGTTATAAAAATCAGCAATAAAATAAAAACTAATTATTTGGTTTGTGACAACTTTTGTAACATTTATCAGTTCACTAAATTTGAACAACTAAAATTGTCCAAACAAGTAAAATCTTGAGGTTTTATGTAATCGTACTTTGAGTATTTGCTTCTTAATGATTATAGTACTAAGTTTTCAAATTGAATAGGGAGCATTTGTTAACTAAGTTTACAAAGAGAATAATGAGTATTTGTTGACTAAGTTTACGAAATGAATAATGAGTATTTGTTGACTAAGATTACAAAGTGAATAGTGAGTATTTGTTGACTAAGTTGACAAAATAAATAATGAGTATTTGTTGACTAATTTACAAAGTGAATCATGAGTATTTGTTAACTAATTTTACAAAGTGAATAGTGAGTATTCGTTGGCTAAGTTTACTAAATGAATCAGAAGTATTTGTTGCCAGCTCAGAGACTTCATTAATACCTAAGAAAAAGATATTTTGGTGTTATCCTAAAAAGGAGAAATTATTCGTTAAAACAGATGACCAGAAATGTAAAGATACCAGAAAGAAAGCCGAAAAAGAGGAAGCAGTGCTCGAGATCAACCCCTTTCCTGACGAAAACAACCTGTCTTTATTTGGTTCGAATTAGAAGCCTTAATATAAACATAATAAATTTAATTAAACATAAACATTCTAACCAGCAAACCTCTTTTTGTAAACTAATAAAAAAAAACTCCAGCGAATAAAAATACAAACAAATACAATTTTAAACTTCCGGCAACTTTCTTCAAGAAATTCAAAAATAAATGTAGCAATACTGTTTCTCACATTATTAACAAATAATGTGTAGTTATGTAAATAACTTCATAACTAGTTAAAGTTGCATCATTAAGTCAAAAAGAATTTTAGGAAAAAAATAAATTCACTTTGCACAATACCACCATCGATATATCTAACTAACATTGACCAGTACAGTGAGAATGATAAATTAAAAATGATCAAATATTGAGTGGAAATGTAAGCCCTTTTTCGGGTTTCAAATATTAATTAAATTGTATTATTTAAATTTTTGCTTCCGAGCTTACCGAAGGTAGCGGAAGCTATGTGATCGTTCGGTAGAACGAAAAAATTTTAGGTCTCCGATTTCAAAAATTCAAGACAGAAATCCATTTCAGACATCAGGGAACATTTTTGGTTCCGTGTCTGTCTGTCGGTCTGTCAGTAATTGCGAACCGCCATATCTTAAAAACTACACGTCCAATTTTAATGAAATTTGGGTGGTAGGTCATACTTAGCCCATTGTTGGTCCCATATAAGTTTCAACCTTCTGCGCTTATTTGTTTATCTTCCACATGCGCACAAACATACATTTATTTACAGCCATATCTTTAAAAGTAATCATCTGATTTTTATGGTTTGTCGAAAGTAGTCTGCAGATAGCACCTGCCTAATTTCAACCTTCTGCGCACTTCAAATCGTACTAAATTAATATGTCTTATACTACAAAGCCTCATGGCTCACTGACTCACTGACTGACATTAATGTTTACCCACTTCCAGAAGAGCTAGAGACTTGCGGTTTGCGCCATTCGACGCGCAACGTC
>KZ651609.1:172422-195001 GCA_001010745.2 Gerris buenoi | reverse complement strand
TAATAAAAAAAAAAATAAATAAAGGATTTTCTTTCCAAAGGCATAATTTAGTTGAATAATTCAATCGTGGATGATACATAAATACAGTATTTATAAATTAAACTAAAGTGACGTTACAAATAGACGATGTATCAAGACAAATATCGTTTTTCAAGAAGAGTAGCCAAAATATTTAAATAAATTCTTTTATACTTAAAAAATATATATATTACAATACACGCGAAGATGGATAAAAAAGTTCTAATAATTTGATAATTAAACAAAAAGATAATTCTATTTATTTTAAATTATTTAAATAGACCAATTGTTCTCAATATAAATTAAATTTGTTTTAAAATTTCTTAAAAAAGCAATTTAGAAAGTATTTTTACTATCAATAAATATAATAGCTGCAAAGCGATTCTAACTATAATTAAGTTGTTGATGTGTGTAAGTAAATACAAGTAGAAAAAGCAAAAGTTACACGGAGCATTTGCATTTATTTTTACTTGAAAAGTCATTGGTTATTACCTTGATAGGCTCAAAATGTTTTTTATCCTTAAATAATATAATCTTCACTAGTTCAATTACTTATAGTTTTTTTATGAATAATAATTTAGACACTGAATTAAAGCATGAAATAAGTTGTTTTATCGCGTATCAATCAAGATTGAACCAAAACGTATAAATTCTATACTTCAATAAATTATAGATGCGCTAACTTTTGGTGCCTGTTGGAGGCTTTGTTCTTCAACAAATGTTTAAATTCGACTTTATTAAATATTTACTGGAACAGTGCCACGTGGTTTCGACTTTTTGATATTTAAGTATTTTTATTAATTTGGTCTTTTATTTGCGAGGAAGCTATGTGCCACATTAATTGGCAGAGTATTTAACCCATATCCCTGTCAGGGTCAAAATGAAAGTGACCAAACCAGCGAAGAGCATGTTGACTGTCCTTACCAACTAAATATGATATGTTTGGATGCAAGGAGTGAGTTTTATATCCTCCGCTACCATAACTAATATGTCTTTTGGAATGAAGGCAATAGGTCAAGAGGTGACAAGTGACACCACAAGTATATTACAGGCCTTTCATTTAAGAAATTGGTAACTTATACACACAGCTGTTGAATTGGTTATTTTACATGGTTGGAAGCTATTTAAGGCAATTCCCGTGAGCTAATGAAACAGGCTAGTTTTTAAGCTCTAACATATACTTTGATTATAAGAATAAGGGATAGAGGATCAAAATTGCTTACACATTTTTAAAAAATTACAAATCTTTATTTCAAAAGGGTTACAGGAGCAAGTGAATTAGTTACATTTTTAAAAAANAAAAAAAAAAAAAAAAAAAAAAAAAAAAAAAAAAAAAAAAAAAAAAAAAAAAAAAAAAATCTAAAAATTAAGTAAATAAAATGACTTATTGAATAATAGGGTTTATTCAACTAGGCCAATGAATTCAGAAATACAGTTAATGGAGTTATATAAAATATTAATATGGCCGTTTATTGGTAAAAGAGTTTATAGTCAACTCCTTTTCCAATTATATTAATAAACTACAAAAAAATGTTAAGTATACCTATATATTTTTTTTACGTTTTATTCAATATAAATATTTAGATCTTTCTTTCATTATATTATTTATTGTTGACAATGAATTTTCTTTATTGATTTTATTGAGCATTTTAATTTAATATAGTCCACTAATAAATAAGAGACACTATGTCTTTGAGAATAGAAAAGAAAAAAATATATATTTAGGCCAAAAAAAAGTATATAAACGAAAATTGGTTATGCAGACTGATATGAAAAGATCCAAACATTTATTTTATAAATCGGTTGGTGGGAATAGCGTAAATATAATGCAATTATTATATTACTAGGTATAGATTTAAAAAGAATGTAGGCATATTGCAAAAAAAAAAAAAAAAAAAAAAAAAAAATGGTAAGGAATTTTGAAAAGAGCCATCAATCCTTCATTTCTAGAAGAATATTTCACAGGGCTTAGGCTTTTTTTTATTAACTAAAAATAATATGGACAATTATCTGCTATATTCTAACTTAAACATATATATATTTAAAGCGCAGTTACAATATTAATTTTAAATTAAAAGTGAACATCCGTTTCAATATTAAAAATACATTTTGTTTTAAAGTTTAACCTACATTTTACATCACTTTAAAATAAACGACTTTCAATTATAATTATCTGTGCGTCGGATCATATATCGATATAAATTGAATTTGGAGATAAATTTAAGTTCTTCTTGATAGAGGAAACAAATCATTTAAATAATAATAGGTAAACAAGAAAAATTGAAAAAGATTATGGCCAAAATATATGTCAAACGATGAATACATTTTAAAACTTAATGTATATGGATTTATATTCACTAGTTAAAGCAATTGCTTACGAAAGAAATTTACACGTTAAAAGGTTCAATTAAAGATAATATATTAATTTAAAATTAACTGATTGTAATTATTTAATGTGAGAGTTTCCTGCGTATAAATAAAAAATTCTAATTATAAAAGTGAGCAAACGACCTAATAATATACATATATAATATATGGTCGTTTGCTCTCTTTTATAATTATCATTTTATATATATAAAATATAAACAATTTTATAATATAAAATATATACTCTGGTTGGGTCAAATACTATTTACTATTTCAAGAGTCTAAGTGAACCTAGATGAGAACTGTCATGTGTAACTGGCGTAAACAAATGACGACGGAAGGATGTATGAGACGGTCTTATTAAGGAAAGAAGTGTACCAGTGCACTCCATGCTGATCGGGAATGTAAGTTTCTTTCATAGAGCTACCGGTAAAATAATTGTAAGCGTAATGCAAGATGTCTCGTCCTGACGACACGAGTCTTGCCGGTAAAAAGCTATAATGGGCTACAGATTGCGATTCTAGCACAGCGTAACAAGACGCCACAACTCCGTCGACCAGCAAAGTACCCACTCTTGTCAAAGGTGCATAGGTACCCGATTGTTCGGTGACTTCGACGGATTCAACCTTTTCTAAGGTAGCCACGCCATTTTGGGAAACAAGTACTTGGTCATCTGGCGATAATCTAGCGGCGAATACTGTTTCCAGTTGGTCATTATGGGCTCTCCGCCTCGGTAAGAGATGTGTCGGTGTTAAAGTTAGTTCCTTACCGCTGGACGTTCTCATTTTCATAAAAGTAGACGTGGCGTTCGGATTTCGATCTAAGAAGAATATGACTTCGGAGAAAACTAATTTGCCTGATCGTGGCTCGTAAGCAAGTATTTGTTCACCTATTTGGAGCTCAGCCAAAGGTTTCTTCACACCGTCCCGTGTTTCCACAGTGCTGTCTCCTTTAAAGCATCCACCCGATCTGAGAAGAATGTTTCTATCTGTAAACAAAAAATATGACCTATATGTAGTTTATGAAATTAGAAAACAATTTCCGCATTCAAGAACAATCTCCCTTCATCAAAACACATACATTTCAATAATTAAAGCGTTTTAAGACTGCAATAACTAGGTAAGTTAACATCTAGTCATGTTAAAGTATTATAATTTATTTATAGTTAAAAGCCTAATAATTAGTACTGCTCGTCATCTGAGAGTGCCACCATAAAGGCAAATTATAAATCCTTAATCTAATAATACGAGTATATATGCATTGGTGGTTCGTGGTGCGAGTCAAAAAACGCTTTAAAAATGTTCATTACAATCACGGTTACTGAGTTTTTATAAGCTTTGTTGTTAATCAGTGTAAGTTGAGGGTGGGGGAGGGGGTACCCTAAAATTTGATACATTGATTTTGTATTGGTGCAGAGTAAACATGGAAAGTTTTAGCTCGATAGGAGACGACTTGAAGAGGGTTAAGTTGCCCACCAAAGAATTTGACGACAGGTAAAAACAAACGAAATCGAATTAAATATAAAGAATTTAGAATTAATCCAGTCAAAATATACATAAAAAATAGCTAAATTCGCAAAGCGTGATGTAGTTCTGATTTTTTTATATGTTGTTCGGACCAGTTAGGGTAGTGTGTGATCCTAAGTTTGCAGCTTCGAAAAACCTGTGCTAGCTGCGTAATAGCTGAAAAACTGAAACATTTTCGTACTTGTTTTAGTTTTTGCCATATAACTTGTAAACTATGTGGTTTTCGATGTTTTGCGTTATATTTATTTTTAAAGTATAGTAAATTTGCAGTAGCATAAGCTGAACCGGAGCTCTGTACCACCAATAGGTTCCGAGATGTGGCACTTCAAAAATTGGCAATGTTTTTCAAAAAAAGGAAATTTTAAGTATTCCTCTCGTTTTGGGCCTAATATCGGCATAAAACAGCCGACCTACGAGGAAAGTCATAAGAAATAAAGCTGTAGTAAAATTAATTGGCTTTCTCTTAAGTACAAAACAAAGTCTGTAGGCCTAATAGTTCAGGTGCAATCGCAAAAGACTCAAAAAAGAATATTGGCTTTTTGAAAAAAATATCATAAACACTGCTAACAAGAATTTGTGGGCATTCGATGAAAGAAAAAGTTCATAGACTGTGTAACGGTGGAGAAGAATAATAATGTTATATACATTTATTATAAAACAAATCGTAGAGGTCAATCATTGACGCTTTATCCCTTTTATTTCAAGGGTCGTGATAATATTGTGGTATCTGTTCGTCGTGGAGGCAATTCAGTTCTTGAACCATCTTCCTCAATATCATCAAGAATCTTCATGCAGCTCCAAAACATTTGTTTTCTATGTAGAGACAGTATCACTTTGGATGTTATCACCAAAAAAATTACCTCAATCACGAAGGAATAATGTGCACAGGTAGAAGTGAGTCACTGAGTGCAAGGGAAATATTCTTGACGTGGCAAATCGTAGATGTGATGAATGGGGACAGGAGATTACAGATCGTCTTGCATCTGTACCTGATATCGTCACTGCTGGTGCCAGGTACACGTAAAATGCCACAAAAAGTTGCGCACAGCATGATAACATCTATTAGATTGAAAAAGATCATTCAGAGCCAACGGAACTCGCGATGTGCATGAAATATATATGAAGACGACCTTGACGATCCTCCCTCTTCTGACGATCAACCCAAAACTCTCAAAATACCTCAGCAACTTCCTTCAGTCCCGGAATACGACCATCATCTACATCTACCAAGACCCTCGAAAAAAAACGAAGCATTAAGCGTCAATGGTTGATCTCTATTTTTTTTATAATAAGTGCTCATAAAAATATATTATATATATGTATAATTATTCTTTTCCTCCTTTAAATATGAATTTTTGAAATTGTTCATTCCTCGAATAACTCGAAACTTGTTATTAGAATTGGTTTAGGTTCATTACTTAAAAAATACAGATTTCTTTTTTATGTTTTTTTACACTTGCAACAGAACTATTTTGTCTACAGGCTTTATTCTGTACTTGCATGAAAGCCAATTAAATTTACTACAACTTCAATTCTCATGAATTTCCTCGTAGGGGAGATGTTTTGTGCCGATATTTGCACCGAAACGTAAGCAATAAATAAATTTTCCATTTTTTGTAAAACGCTGCCAATTTTCTAAGTGTCATATCTCGGTAACTATTAGACGTACAGAGTTGTCATTGGTCTTAAAAATAAGCTAATTATATTTACTACAACTTCATTCCTTATGACTTTTCTCGTCGGTTAACAGTTTTACGCCGATATTCGCCCCAAAACGAGAGAAGTACTTAACATTTCCATTTTTTGACAGAAAATTCCGATTTTCAAATTGCCATATCTCGGAACTTATTGGTCGTACAGAGCTCCCGTTGAGCTTATGCTGCTGAAAATTTACTGAGCTAAAAAAATAGTTAGAACAACTAACATCGAACAACGTATAGTTTATGAGGTATGTAGCAAAAACTGAAAAAAGTCCAATTTATTTTTATTTTTTCAGCTATTACGCAGCTAGCACAGGTTTTTCGAAGCTGCAAATTTAGGATCACACTACCCTAACTAGTCCTAAGAACATATCAAAAAATCAGAACTACATCAAGCTTTGCGAATTATATGTCTAATATGACTTGCCTAATATTCTGTTTTTGTTAGTTATAAGATTGCACCTGAACTACAAGGCCTACAGACTTCGGTTTGTAGTCATGAGAAAGCTAATTAAATTTACTACAAATTTGTTTCTCATGACTTTTCTTGTAGGTGGGCTGTTTTATGCCGATATTTGGCCCCAAACTAGAGAAATACTTTTTTTTTAAAAAAACATAGCCAATTTTCGAAGTGCCATATCTCGGAACCTATTCGTCGTACAGAGCTCCGGTTCAGCTTATGCTGCTCCAAATTTACTGCACTTTAAAAATAAAAATAACGCAAAACATCGAAAACCACATAGTTTACAAGTTATATGGCAAAAACTAAAACAAGTACGAAAATGTTTCAGTTTTTCAGCTATTACGCAGCTAGCACATGTTTTTCGAAGCTGCAAACTTAGGATCACACTACCCTAACTGGTCCGAACAACATATAAAAAAATCAGAACTACATCACGCTTTGCGAATTTAATGTCTAATTTGACTGGACTAAATATCGACTCTTAGAGAAGATATAAAAATATACAAACTACCGACGAGTTATATATGTTCAGTGTAAAAACACGACCCTTCGGCCCTCGATCCCGTCCCTTGATCCCGCTGGGGAGACCCCCAAACCCCCCGGATTTTATTATTTAGAGCCCGTGGCTAAAGAAACATGGAACTTGCTTTAAATGCGCTTTTGTTGGTAGTACGTGAAAATCATTAGAAAATTTCGTAAATCTTCCGCGTGACACATCCGCGTTCCTCAAAAACGTGTCACTTTTTGGTGGCTAGGTCGAGGCTAAAGCATGTTCAATGCTAAAAGTAAAAAGTGTTCTATGACTTTGCTTACCTGATTTGACAGAGCAGTGAATGTGTGATCTAGTCTCGTAGTAAACCCAGTCAAATCCTGCTTCGACGGCTAATCTCGCTAGCATTCCCAGTTTAGCCTTGTCTTTATCGGATGTAGTGATATCAACAGCTCTTCCTTCATAATGAAGGGAATCACCAGGATGTTCGTTGTCTCCATCCCATCCTTCAGTAACTCTTAACTGCACGCCAGGCCACGTGTTCATCACACTGATAGCCAGGTGGTTCACCTTTTCCATACATCTCTAAAAAATAATAATAATAATAATAAAATAAGCGAAGGATTAAATTTTATTGATGAGAACATCAAATTTTAAAATACTACATGAAATTCTAGGCGAAGAATAATAAAATAGAAAATAAGTTACCATTCATTTAGGTATCAGAATTTTAAAAATAATACAAAATATTATTCAAATTCAACAAGGTCTTAAATTAAAACCAGATAGAATAAATAACATGATATCCCAAAAGATATACCGCTTAATACCTATTTTATAAACTTAATTAAAATGTATTCAAAGTAACATCAATGTGTAAAATTGTAACGTAAAATACAAATTATTGTCATAATACATATCGAAGTAACTTTTGATTTACTTATAGGTACTAAATAAATTATACGGTAACATTGTGAGGTATTCGTCATAAAATAAAACATTTATTTTCGTTGCAATATTCTTTTAAAAAGTTATATTCTTTTAACAGGTATATAAATTATAGACTATAGACTGTTGAGTCACAAAATCTGTTATTCATTATTAGGTCAACAAAGATTAGAAAATAACAAACAAAAAAGTATTAGTATATATTTATGATTATTAAAAACTGCTCTCACAAAAGAAAAATAGTTGACAGTATCAGTCAATAAAAAGAAACTCAAGAGATTAACAATGAATCGACCATTAATCAGACAAATGCATTAACAATTAGTCACTTACGATATCTGGTTCTAAGTACCCAAGAAAAAAAGATAAAAGTCAATTTCTTTAATAAGAAAGAATCATATCATTATCGACACATCCATAATTTATCGATATAGACAAGTTAAAGAATAGGATTCGATTCCTTAAGTAATGAAATTAAGAATTTTGCAGAAATATTATGATTAGCGATAATTAGCACTACATTTTCCATTTGAAAGTTTAAGAATGTAAGCACATTACTGCAATTAATTTATTTGAGCAAAGTATCAATCAAACATTGCATAATTCTGCAAATTAAAATAATTGATTTGAGAGAAGAAATGAATATGCTATAAGCAATACACAAATTATTCCAATGTTTAAATCAATAAATGAGGAGAAAACGAGAGAAGAAGGGGGAAATGATTGAACATCTGTAACTAAACAAGTAGGCCAATATTTATTATTACTTATTAATTTCTTTAATTATGTTAGAAGATAATCAATGAAATTATTCTAAGCCAATTTTTTTTATTGAGAAACAAGATTGATACGAACCAGGAAAGTTTTTAGAATATTTAGTCATGGTTACATATGAGTGATAATCATACTTGAACCAAAAATACATAATTATTTTTTGTTTTTGAAATGTTTACATTATGAAAAAAAAAGAAAATATCTAAGTGCCACTTAATCGATTCATTGTAATCTTTTTAACTGCGTTTTTAATTTAAGAATGTTATTGGAAAAGAAACTGAAGTGGGCAACAGGAAACCTTTTCTGTTTTTCGTAATGAGCATAACAACAATATTGTCAAGTGGAGTAGACCAATGTTTTTTTAATACTTATATTTATTTATTTTATTTTATGTTTTCATTTTTTTCAAGATAGTGACTCACGAACCTCTTATTATTTTATGGCGTGGATTGAATAATATTTCTGTTATTTTCAATACCTATGACACAAGCCCGTTAAAAAAACCTAGGCTTGTGATAACCAGAGTATGAGAAGGGGTGGATGGGTATGCAATTTTATGATATATATATATATTCACTTTAGTTGAATATATATATTTATATACATTCAACTAAAGTGAATTCTTGGAACATTTTTTTAAAATAATTAATAATAAACCTCTTGTAAATTCCATACTGCCGAGAAACATGCACTTAATTCAAGAGTGTAGCTATTCTCAAAAAAAATTATATACATTAGACTAACTTACATAATAAATTATTTGTTCTTAGTATTAGTAATAATAAATTATCAATTATGTAAAAAAAAATGTGTTATTTCGAAATTAAAATTATAAGAATCGATATTCTTTAAAATAAGGCATATCAATGACATGTAATAATTGTTAGGAGAAAGGAGAAAGACTATAAATAAAGATTATAAATAAGTAGAATTTATCGTAATTTTCTAAACCGTAAAAAGATTGAATTATAACATGCTCTTCTTATTTTTTTATTTTTTGAGTATAGTTGGCTCTAATAAGAAATAAACGGCTCATTTTTGCAATATTAAAGAAAGTAGTGATTAAATATGTGTCGCTATCAAAAAATCTCAGTCAACACTACAAATTTCGTAATTAAAACATTGTTAATGTGGGTATAAAATTATATTTTGTTCAATTTAATATAAAAAAAAAAAAAAAATGTTTAGAGCTTGAGAATGACCCAAGGAGGGGTCAAAAACCTAAAGGAGATCCTTTTAATTCCTTAATAGACCCAACTACACAAGAATGTAAAACGTTTTGTGCAGTGAAAAATTATGTAAGGAAAAAAGTAAGTAAATAAGTTTTGCAAAAGTAATTCCTTCTTGTGGTGTAACAATTTCGTTTTTAATATTTGACATATTTTACCCAGTTTAAATATTATTCGTTTTTTTTTTTTACTATATTTTATTTAAAGGGGCCTCGTTGCTTCACATTATATTTTGACAAATGAATATGAAAGTTAAATCAGTTAACATTTTTGACGAGTAGCTCAAGACTAAAGAATCATTATGAATAGGAAGAAAAGGACACAGAAAAGAAGGTAAATAGAAGGCATTGTGAAGAAAGTGTGAACTGATTCTATGTATGTTGTTAGAAGGTCGACTAGGGGGTGTTTTTGCCATAAGTATAGGTATAAATATATAGGTAAAAAGGTAGGTGGATGTGTGGGGTACCTAGTCACTTAGGTACATATATGAGAGAAGGAGGAGGACAGTCGAAACCTTTGCTTTACCTCACACGGTCCACTAAATGGATTTCACATATCCTTTTCTCCGAGACCCCCCTCTATTCTTTCGGATAATAATGCCTAGGATGGTAGGATCCTCTACCTGAGCTCCGTGCTTGGGACTTCCTCCCGTTCTTCTCCTCTTCCCCTCTCAAAGGCGGCCTACCGTCAAGAAAGCTTTTTTTTGTTATTTGTTCAGACCACGTCCTGTTTGACAGAGGCGGCCGACCTCCCTTCACCGAAACACACACAAACAACAGGACTTGTTAATGAAAAGATGTGTGTAGCTTGTAGTGTTGGTACCCCTCTACCTTTTATAATGTACGAGTATCCCTTTTTTATTTCTTCTCTTTGTCATTTTTTATCTCTCTCTCTCGAAAAGTTAAGTGAAATTCTTTTTTTTTCGGTCCAGATTTTTTCAAATAAGAAAGGAAAGAAGTACCGTATTCATTATGTTATTTGGGTAGAACACAATGTTTTTTTCTTCAGGGTGGAGTTATATCGAGGGGGTCTGTTGTGACATGAAACTAATGTCCTTTTAACAAGGACTAGAAGGACCCTGCCGAACGAGGAAAAAAATCGGTTGTTATAAATAAAAATTAATGAGCCTTATAGAAAGAATCGACGATTATTGAAATAGATTTGCCGGCGATTAAGGCGTTTCAATCGATTTGCATTTTAATCAATTTTACCGACCGATTAGAGGGTCTGGGACCAGTCCCTGGCATAAAATACCTTTGTATTAGTTCACAGGTTTAGTTAAAGCGATTTTTATTGCTCGCGGCAGAACCGAACCCTCTGATTAAACAGGAAAATTGATAAAATGCAGCTCTACGGCCAGCTGGAATTTGCACTCCTCTGTGCAATTATATCTCTTTAATAATAGTTATACAGCCATATTTTTTAATAAATATTTAATACAATATATTAAAGAACAAAGTAATATAATACTCATATTTATTATCCTAACAAAGAAACCTACACAATACAATTAAAATACTCTAATTTTTTTTTTATATTTGACTCGTTAATACCATACCTAAAATTGGAAATATGAAAAGAGGAAAAATAAAAAAATGAAAGTATAACACAAAAAAGAGAAATGTCCTGCAGTTATCCGTTATCCATTTCATAAATAGACTATTTCATTCTTATGTCCCTATAAACTATGATCTCGATATGTACCATAATAGTCAATAGTTTGATAAATAGACTCCTACTTTTTATATATATTCTATCATACTATTTATGGAAGTTTCAACAATACAACAAATACGATACAATTACAATTTATAGAAATCGCGACCACTTAACAACTATGACCTAATCATATATATCTCCGATTTATTCTAAGATGAAATAAAAAAAACCAGCATTGGTAGGAAGAGGAGTAGATCTCCTCATTCATTATATGCATTTCTAGTATAATAGATTTAAAAAAAAAAAACGCAGCAAGAGAAGATTGCATGTATGTGCACGTATCTACAATGGGAAATTGGAATTCATCGTAGTTTTTGTCTAATAGAAAAAAATATTTGTTTGGGAAAAGCGAAAAGCTAAAATTTTTTATATTTTTATACAGGTACCAAGTGCCTCCAATTTATGTAGCTAAACTATAAAAAATTATATAATCCTCCGTGATTAATGCTAACGTAAAAGAACGTAAATGTTACGAGTAGAGTTGCTATACGTTTTAGTTACTATAGTTTTCGCAATTTAAGCTTAAACCTAGTTAAGCTATTTTAAGTTAATATTTAAGGCTCAAGGAAGGACAGATATGATAGTAGGCCAAACATCATAGGGTCAATAGTACTTAACGGTTATAATACTGACTGTTATTATACTATTTGGTTGTATTACTTCGTGTCATCCTTCATGTAACGTTGTATTTTTCAGTATTATAGTTCGACCGATTATAAAGTATCAAGAGATTGACTTGAAACAGGTAAAGGAAAAACGTCAAGAGCTATGAAGAGACAGACAGGTTTAGGTTTAAAAGGATATCCGTTTTAGCTAGGTATTTTAAAGCTGGATTTAAGATAAAGATTTAAGAAGCAGGTAAAGGTACTTAAAGGTTAAACGATAGAGCCACGATTAGTCAGAGTATTAGGGACATATATAGAGACCGCTGATGTTATACTGTAATTCTTGCACTTGCAACACTTTAAAAATAATCGATAAAAAATTGCCTATATTTTGTGATATTTTATTTTAAACTTATAAAATCAAAATAGTATGACCATTATCCATGTAGTTTATATGTGATTACTTAAGGTAGGTAATCCGTAGCTCATGTAATTGCATGTTATATTAAAAGCATTTGTCAAAAATTACTCCTTAAAATATTTAAACTGTTAAGTAATACTAGTGTACACACTTGTATCACTACATACTGGCCAAATGTTGGGTGTCTTGAAAAGATTACGCCTCGAGGAGTATAAATTTTGAATCTTTCTTTATATTAATTGTAGCAATAATCTTTACAAAGCAATATTTAAAAAAAAAAACAAAAAAAAAAAAAACAGGGAAGTACTTTGTATCCAAGTACTTTTTAGGGTTTTGTTGGTTAATTATTAAGCATATACGTTGTTATATTATGATATACGTTGTTCCTACGTGTTATATAAAATATAAAAAAAATAAAAATAAAAAGGCAGAAGACCCCAAACATCAGCACAAAATTAAGGGTCCCTGGTTCGATCCCCCGGGGTGTCAGAATATATCTTTTTAGTAATGCCAACAAAGTAATTTTTAACAAAGTAAGTACGGTGCAAACAAAGAGCGACTCGGCATAAGTGTTTGGAGAAGGATCTATGAAACCCTAATTATGAAAGAAAGTATTGAACTCAACAGTTAGTGAAAAATCCCAATGCTCAACGATACAAACTATTGTAACCAACATCTATTTTCAGAAAGAGTTATCACGAGAAAAACATTTACCTTGATGAAATAAAATAATAATAATTAAGTATACATATATGTATGTATTTTAAATTTCTGTATAATAACTTAGGTAGTTTAAGGAATAAACGGGTTTCATACATAAATACTTACACATAAATGCTTTGAAGTGTAGTTAGCTTCATTTAAGAAATAAGTTTCATTATCTTATAACACAAGCCTATTTTGAGAGAGCCCACTAATATTCCCATAAGTTCCCCGAGACTTTGAAAACAGGGAGGGTTCGGCCACATAAAGGTTTTGGAACGAAGTTACTGATGGCACGTTCTGGAGTCCGGGAGTAAATCCGAAAAAAACGACCAAAATCACCGTCACAAAATAACCGTCACGAAATCTACTGGACGATAACTTGAGTAAAAAATGACCGAGTTAGTTGAAATTGCTGCACATGTTCATTTTACCAATGCTCAGGCTGAGTTCGTTGGACAACGTTATCCCCCCAAGCGTTCACGCGCATCGCTCGCGTAAATGTAAGCTTCAAAATTTAAGTCGGGAAAAAATATGATCGTCAATATTAAGGAAAGCCTGTTCTAGGGGTATCCAAATCCAACTCCAGTATTCTAGAGGTGTAAGACCACTAGCACTAGTCGGACAGATGGCGGTTAAAATTGATTTTTTTTGATTCCTCGAATTCTAAAATATAAACAAATACTGGTTGTCAGACATTAGTACCATTTTGTAAATAAACAATAGGAAAAAAACCAGCCTCGGTGGCTGCATGAGATGCGCGATTGCTCCGAATACGAAAGTTCCCGGGTTCGAATCTAGGAAACTGATAAATTAATTTATTATTTTTTTCTTTGAATTAAGAAGCTCAAAATCTTTTGAACGGTTTAAAAGATTTAGTTACAATATTAACCACCAAATTCACGAAAAGCGCTAGTTGTCTTACACAGGTAGATAAAGAGGGGAGTTGGAAATCTTTCCGTTTAAGGATTCTATGATCGCTAGCCTGTTCCTTGAATTGTTTTGTTTATTTTTGTTATGTCAAAATGTCACTTCGTTTTGTAAACATAGAAAATATAATCACGGTTTTTGTTAANATATATTAGGTATATTATTATAATACTGCGTACTTAATCCAAGAAAAAAATCTAAGTTCATCTATTTAATGAGGCAAACAACTTTTGATTAATTATTTTTAGTAAAACGAACACCGACACTGTTATGAAGTGATAAAGATCGCTAAATTTATTAAAGTGAACCCAATAACGTCGGTACAGACCTAAAAAAGACGGTACAAACAGTTAACAACTTTTAAATTTGTTTCTTTTCTAACTCCGCCATGTACAAGTAGTTAGCAACGTATATGTACTTAGCAATGTGATTTTATAAATTATATTTAATGAAAAATGTAAGGAACTTCGTTCCTACCGGGTGTCCCGCGAGACCACACGTATTTTTTCGGTATCGGACTGTAAGAAGAATATAAAAAAATGTCCACAAAAGGACGTTAATAAATAAACCAAGAACGAATAAAAAAACTAAGTATTAAATTTTCCCCATTAATAAATTTCTGGTTTATAAAAAAAAACTTGTTTTACTGAGATTTCATTCATTGATTAAAAGTTAAAAGGGATAAATTTGATTGCGGAAGGATGCCGGGCTAGAACACAGCCATTACTACTAACACCTGCCTCTTTAGAATCGGTGATGACACCTGAAATGGTTCTTTAGACCGGTTTCAATAGCTCCGCCATCTTGAACCTGTTAAAACTCTCTTCGAAAATGACAACCTGACGAAAACATGTCCTAAGTTTAAATGGCTTCTTCTCACGGAACAAAAACTCGCGAAAAATACAATAATTATTGTAATTTTATCTGCTTTGAAAAAGAAGTCGTTTACAGTTTTAGAAGGCTTGTTATTTAGTGTAATTTCAATTTTAACACATAATTAGATAATACGTCAGAACAGATAATGATTATGACTAACAAGATATACCCGCGGACCTTTAGATTAGAAAAGAAGAGAACAACGTAAATACTAACCAGATACATTTTGTTCATCTCTTAGAAAAATTAATAAATAATTCTTTTGAATGTAGAATTTATAATTGGTTATGTATCTACATGACCGATCTACCTATCTAGATAGATTTTTGTTTAACTCTTAAAACTTCAAAAAAAAAAAGATTAATAGCAACGACAAGCGACAAGTAAGTTGTAAAATTTGGATTTTCCAGATTCTCGACCGTGTTTTTCTCCAGTGTGTGATAGCGACACATCATAGAAAAGGTATAGTTAAATCACCAAACAACGTCTTTACACAAAATAATTTTATTTATAACAATTGACCGGTTTCGGCTGTTCTAATGCAGCCTTCTTCAGATAATCTGTGTAGGTTATAGTTATAAGGATACTCAAAAATACTTGCATTTTTAGAGTCCCCTTATAACCTTCACAGATTGTCTGAAGAAGGCTCCATTTGAACAGCCGAAACAGGTCAATTGTTATAAAAAAAATTATTTTATGTGAAGACGTTGTTTGGTTATTTAACTATACCTCTTCTATGATTTTCTAGATTATTATAGTTGATAAATAATAAATTTTAAATATATCGTGAGGGACCGAAACACAAAACGTTTTAAACATTGAGAAAACCACATTGTTAAATGAGGAGAAGTATAGATCAAAAAATAATAATTATCATTAAACAAAAAAAAAAAAAAAAAAAAAAAGTAATAATAATAATAATTTATCCAAAAGATTTGGAATACAGAGGTTCGCGTTAAAAAGTAACTAAGTTTTCAAAACTGTACGATTGGAGTAAAAATGGTTTTACAAATACCTACCCTCCCCACTTTTTTAATTTAATGGCTTAAGGATTAGTAAATCATAAGCGGCCCGAACACGATCAATATTAATATCAATAATACAATTGAAAATACTATTGTCAATATGCAATTCAATAATAAATTTTCATCAATACTGTTTTTTTAATATCAATATCAACTCCGCTCACGGTCAATCGTATTGATAATACTATTGATTGTGTGCGGGCTTATGATTTACTAATCCTTAAGCAATTAAATTCATTCCTATAAGTTACTCTGTTCTCGCCTACATAAGTAAATGCTGAGCTAGTACAAATCCGGACGTCAAATTGTGACCGAACTAGATATTAGACTTAACTTTGAGCACACATTATAAAATCGATGTTCTTCATCCATTTTTTTTAATAAAGAATTAATATAAGAGAGATTAATACTATATTGAGCAAAAAATGTCTTTAGAGGGTTCTCTGAAAATAATTTAACTCACTAGTGCCCTCATCTGCAATGTAAATCTAAACATGTCATTAGTTTAGTCACCTTCAGAACACACTGCTTCACAACTTCTAAGCATCCTAATTATATGACCAATAAAAAAATTACGGTTATAAAACTCTGCGGTCAGAGAGTAAAATTGACACGAAACCTCTTTTTAAAATTCATCGAAATTATCACTGTTAAATCGTAATTGGTTAGAGAAAAAAAATCGAATACAACTAACAAGATTGTTATTAAATTTTCCCAACATAAAAATATATAATAATTTTACGACAATCGTTAAATTGTCTTTTATATAATTATCCCATTCATAAATGAATTTCAGTAGGTTAAATAACAATAAAAAAAAACAAAAACAAAAAAAAACAACTAAACTGTGTGATTTCCACAATCAATGTGGTATTGGATAAATAGAAAAAGTTAACAGATGAAACCGGAAAAAACCAAGTCGTAAAGGAAAAATATTTACGACAAATGTACCTTATATAATTCGTCTTATTGCAAAACATTGTTTATAATAACTTATGTGTCTCGTTATATGAGTTTATCTTTGTATTCATTTCACTTGAATAATTTGAAGTGGAAAATGTGTATAGAGTAAATGTTTACATATAAAGAGTATGTGTGTATTATATATTTATTTAACAAAGTGCTACAATAAAATTTAAGGAGTATCGTATGATTAATGATGGATTGATATTAATTCTCATAAAGTAACAAAGGATTTAAATGCATTATAATGGATTTGTTTCTTTGAATATATTTTTTCAAAATAATATTCATATGATAACTAATGGATTTATAAGAACAAATTGTAGATATAGGATTTAATTTATTATACAATATTTTTATATATATTTATATTTTTTACTAACTAAACAACAAAATTCGAAGTAATTCATATAAATATGATTCAATACTCAAATTGGATTTATGTAATCTTAAAAAAGAAACAATTTTTTTAAAAGGAGCATTTCATTGGTGCTATAAATTGACCTCGTTTATCGCATTATAAATGTTTGTAATTAACTTGGAAACAACAAACAAAAAATATTATAATATATTCTCTCAAGTTGTTGACATTTGGCGACCACAATTCAACTTACAATAATACATGAGGCTTCTTCACTGATATATTGAATTTCATTGGTTTACCTCACAGAAATTATTATTAATTTCAGCAATAATTTATCTTTCTTCTCTCACTTTTTAACTTCAACCTTAAATGTCTTTGAAATTTATATAAACTTTTTTTTTTTTATTACATATTTTGCTAATAATTTTATAAGTATTAATAAAGAAATAAATAAATATTTTACTAAATTTTTAAGTGATATTTCACATTAATTAAAAAATGCAATTATCAAAAAACCATTGATTTATAATTTTTTTTCTCTCTTTTAATAAATCTTTTATTATCCTTTACGTGTTAATTACCTATAACTAAAGGAAAATTTAATAATTAATTTATGCTTTCAGAAGCATCGTGATATTTCTAAAGTGCGATTAGTTTCGTCTCCAAATTCAAAACATTTTCAACCTAAATATGTATCCTACTATTAATTTGACAG
The DNA here is from genome assembly GCA_001010745.2 of Gerris buenoi. Taxonomy (NCBI): domain Eukaryota; kingdom Metazoa; phylum Arthropoda; class Insecta; order Hemiptera; family Gerridae; genus Gerris; species Gerris buenoi. The sequence goes on along the minus strand of KZ651609.1, from coordinate 177,166 downwards.
AGTTTGCTTTATATATAAATTAATTTAGTAATATAACAGTAATATATTAAGTACGTATGACTTTGTGCATTGTGTCGTCACAACACATCACTTAGTTGGTGTAGCTAAAAGAATTTGTAATATAAAGTTGACTAAAATAATTATCTAAGTAAAGAATGAAAAAAGATTTGCTTAAATAATGTGCATTTAAATATATACCTAAAAATATATATACTATAAATAAAAACAAATGTTAATAAAACAATAGGCAGTTACTATATGAATTAGTTTTCAGGCTGTTACAAGATATAATTAATTATATCTAAAAATAGTTGTTAAAATCGAAAAACCTCATCTTGTAAAATTAGAATAAAAAAAAAAAAAAAAAATATCATGTGCTATTTTTGTAGGCTCAAAATAGTTTAGGGTAAAACCTAATCTGTTTTTAATACTCGTAGGGAAAAACAAATAGATTTATTGCCTCTGCAAAAGTTTTATTGCTAATGATTGACATTTATGTTTAAAAAACTTACTTTTAAACGAAAAAAGGGATAAATTACGAGGAAAATGAGGGTGAATGTAACATAGAACGTCAGCATTCTGTAGTTAGTTTTACATACTTCACATCTCGTTAAATCCCGACTTTAATTGTCCAGGCAAGTATGTTGACTTTAAATCTACATCAGAATATGTATTTACTTACTTAGCTTCTTTAGACTTCTCTTAGAATATAATAAGATAAAATAAAATTGGCACATTTATAAAATACTTGTAGACAATTTCAAGAAATAAAAATACGATATTTCCGTGTTGGTAAGAAGAATTAGTTTATCTTTTCTTAGAAAAGGCCCCTTTAAACAGGAATTTTATAAATCGGTAAGAATAAATTATAAAAGACAAAAAAAACATATGCTAACAAATATCAAATACTTTATTAAACACGTAAAAACAGTTTTTTTATAAGATCCTTAGATCTTAGAAGGTTGAAAGCATTATATTAAATACTTTAAGATATTTGTTCAGATAGATTTGTTAAATTCTTGTCTAGAAGATAAATGAGGTATTAGAAAATTTAAAAATATTCCCTAGTATAAACCAAATCATTTTCTGGTAGCGTGTCTTGTTTCCTTCTTGTTTGTCTTCATTTAAAAGCCTCATTCAATCAAAAGCTATATTTATCGCGAAAATATATGATAAATAAAATATATATTTCTTGAATAATATGTATACATATATCCACATTCTAAAATAAAGAACATTTAAATTATAGTGATATATAAAGTAACTAATATATACATAAAGTAGATTATATCTTTTGAAATGTTTCTTAAAAAAAAAAAAAATCATAAAAGCTAACGTAAAAAAAATGTATTACAACAATTTTGTCAGGTAATTTGTTTTGATGGGGGGGGAGGTTGTAATACATTTTAAATATGAATTACTAATAACGCAGTCAATTATTGTTGCAGTAACAATTTTGTTTGTTTTATCAAGTTAACTGTTCGAACTATCAAATGTAGAGCATAAAATAAGTAACACTTTTTGATTGTCATTTGCCCTGTTTTGAACTAGTTTAATTTGAGTTATATTCCTCATCATCAAAGAAAACAGACATTTAAGATGTTATGAAGAAGGTGGACATAATAGTATAGGTAGTTCAATAAAGACGTCTTGAGGTGTGTTCATCATTGTCCGTGGAAATGACGAACTAGCACCTTAATAATTTCTAATTATTTATAGCGATCTAATTCCAATTTCAAACGTATATTGTGTAAGCCTAACGTGAAAGTCCATATTTTAAACATGTGAGAATAAGCAATACGTAGCCTATTGAAAATTACTGGCGAAATAATAAAAAGCCAAGGCTAGTAGTAAATTGTGGTCAAACTTATAAAGTGTTAAAAGTAGATTTATGAAGAAAACAAAATGTCGCGTATTAAACTGGATTTATTTTTTTGGTCCAAAAGACCTTCAATAGTATACTTTAAACCAATGAAAACACGGTCCCTATTGATTCGCTACAGTTTATACGGGGTGGCCCAATTAATATTACTAATCATATGATATTCTGTTTAGTCAAAACATTTCATAAATTCTACTTCTCGATTTAAAAACCAGTTTTAGACCAGTTGATACATGATTTATAAAGTGGATTATTAAGTTAAGCTAAGAATTTTGTGTATTTTTAGAAAATGAAAAAAGTTTATTTTAATAATAAATATTCTTATTTAAAGTAACAAAGGAATCAATTTGTTCAGATCAAACAAATAAAAAAAATAAATAAATTAAAGATAAATCTGTGAATTACCTCAATTAAAATTAATAATAACAAAGTTAAATACCCAAGCAAAGTGTAAAAGAGAAAGAAAGATTTCAATTTACCTAAAAGTATGAGATCATAACACGAAATCTAGTGGAGGGAACAGGTGAGAGAATATAAGAAAGAAAAAAAAATAATTATACTTGAATATGATTAGGTTTGAAACGGCTTTAACAGCCAATAATTATTAACCACACCCCGTCCAAGCAGGCTATTATTTCACCTTTTTATCCACATGTCGCCGCGCCGCCTCCTTCTCGTTCAAACAACCCTCCGACCTCCCAAGCATTATTAAGCATCCATCTTCCTTTAAAAAAGTACCCTAGGAAATTATCTGACACTTATAAAGAAGGATAAAAAAAAAAAAATGTAAAATTAGTTTGAAAAATGTTTAAGAAAGTGAACGAAGCCTTATCAAATTGTTTGACGTCAAATAGGGTATAAATTCTTCCGATTATTTTCTGGTTAATCTGTTTTCTTAATGCTTACTAAATGACAAGATTCTTAATGATTATCTTTGACGTATGAAGCTCAATATTATAACTTGATGTCTACAATGTACATTGTTAAGTATTTATAAATAGAAAGCTCTGAATTTCATTCATAGAAAGGATTTTAAAAAAACTAATAATAATTAGTAATTAAAAAACTAAAATAATTAAAAAACTACAGTAATTAAATCACTGTCGTTTTTGTTACATCTAATCATTGACAACATTTTTTGCTTGGTCCTAGATTCAGACCAAGTAAATTTAGGCCTTAATCTTTTATGGTAATAGTAAAAAGTTGCGGCAATAAAACATCGAAATGCCTTCTTCTTTTATAAATTTTTTTAATAGCGTCTATCAAAAGTACTGGTGGACCACCTGTAAGGTAGAGGTTTGCTTGGATATGTAGATCATAAGCAAACATAACATGGCTGGATTTTCTTTATTACCTAATTAATCAATTACTTTTATTGCTGGCATTATTCAATTAATGGTTGTGAAATTGATTGTTAAAACGAACGGATAGTAAATTTAGTCGGATAAACTTTGAGATATGATTTCCTATCCTGTCTTCGTTTTCCCATATAGTTATGCAATGCGTGGTAAAACATGTTTTAAATTAGGAAATGTTTGAGTAATTTAACACGAGAAGTATAGGTTCGTGGTAATGATCATTGTTTATTTTTTAATTCAAACAGATCTAAAACTGTTTACAAATTGGTATTTCTTATAGCTCAATCCATCACAGTATCAATGTTACAAATCGCATTTGCAAAAGAAAAATACCGCGAATTATTTTATGCGTTCAAGCATTTTACAGGTTAAACCACATACAAAACAATAAATATTTAGAAAAAAATGTTTTCCTAACTGCTTTCAAATCTTTTCAGCTATTTACAAGTTACGCTAAACAGATGTTTCGTCTAATCAAATTCTCAGCCCACAGGATTTGTGGCATTTTTAAACGCAGTTTATTTTTTTTTTTTTTTAATTAAAAACAAGGCTTTTCCCGCAGCGTGGCTAATTATAATCTTAAAATTACAAATTCTTATTTATAGCCATTTACCAACTGATTCTCATTACAATGTGATCTAGGAATAATAAGCTATAACACATCGATTCAACACACCTTGTGTTCTTAACCAAGTAGTCGGCGGTTTTAATTTTTCTTAAATGAAAAATGCTAATATTTTATTTAACAAAAAAACAAATAATCGAAATCAAATAATGTGATAATTGTACGCCAAATATATTTAATTTAATTAGCGCATTAAAACATAATACTGAATCACTACTTTTTTGCTATAAGGCCAGCAATAGTGATTTAGGAGAACAATGTACCGATTTTTTAAAAGTGATGACTTGTTCTAGAAGAAGAAACTCGACGGATCCAACTATGTGAGTAACTATTTTATATGAGTTATTGTATATGTTTAAATGTAATAAAAGCGCGTGATGTTTGCTGGGCTATAATTGTAGGAAGATGCCGCGCCACGAAATAAAGGGTTTTCTCTCAGCTTTTACAGCACCATGTAGGGTATACTCTTCCACATGCAACTACATTCCTTAGCCCTTTGATAAGTAAGTACGTGATAAGATTTTTTTATACACTTTTATCCTTTATTTAATATTTTACATTTATTTAACAGCTTTAGAGCCTAAAGGCATTTTTAAAGAGCCTAAAGGCATACACATTTATTTTACTGGTTCAATAAGTAAATATTTTCTTTATCTGAGTTTACTGTCATAATTATTGTATTATAGATATTTTAAAATGTAATTTATGATTTATTCTCAAATAAGAAATTATTTTAAAATAAAATTTAAATTTTCATTAAGAATGTTTAAATTAATAGACAATTAGAAATCTTATAAAATTTTATTTAAATATGCGTAATAAATCTTAAGCTATGGATATAACTTTGCTACTTTCATTTTAACCATTTATATATATATA
>KZ651609.1:150168-170100 GCA_001010745.2 Gerris buenoi | reverse complement strand
TACTTTAAAATTAAAGCACACTGAAGAATATTTAATAGATTTTGTTTTCTTCAGGAAGAATAAAGGGGGAAAAGAAATATCCAATTATTTTAATTTTAATAATAATAATTTTAATTTATTAATTAAATATATACAGTGTGAATGGTAATTCCTAATTTTTTATTCTTTTTAAATGTTTTTATTTTCTCTTTTGTTAAGATTAAAACAAAAAACAGTTAATGATTGTTGATTTTATAATAAAAGATAAAGATTACAGAAATTCTAACTTTAATTTGAGTTGCCTTTTTTCTTTTTTAGAAGAACTAATTTAAAAGAATTTAGAAAAACTAATTAGAAAAAACTAATTTGAATTTATACTGTGCATTTGCAATTTTGTGTCATACAAAAAATTTTTTTTTTTGATCTGGTGTTATAATAGCTTAAAATCTGTAACCCCCATAGATCAGTAACACTCCATTCTATGGCTGCATAACATTGATAATGGAATATAGTTGTTATTCTACCTTCTATTTTGCGATGATTCCAATTCCAAAATCACCAGATTCAATAAGTATCAATAGAAAGCTTTTTTTTTTCTTCTTCTTTTTTTTTCTTATTTGATAACTTAGTTATTAAATGAAAATAAATATTGTATTTTTATTTATTTCTCATTAGAAGATAGCAGGTTTTTTTTTTCATATTTTACTGATTTTCTTAGATTAATACTTTTTTTGAGTTGAAAACAATTATTCAGTATCAGTAGAAATAATTTAGGGTGTGATTGAAATTTAAATTATCTCAGGATGAATAATGAAGTAACAAAAATAAGTAAGGGAAAAATTGATTCTACAATTGTAAATAATGGAAAAATCAAAACCACTATGACATATTCATAAAAACATTAGTTAAGTTAATTTAATTACTATTTATAAATAAGTAAAGCTTAACTGGAGTTAATTTAATAAAAATTAACATCCAATAAATACAAAAGTTAAATTTCAGTTGAATAATTTAATGGTTTCAATATTTAAAATATTAGTTATTAATAAGATGGAAATTGCAAGAGTTTTCCTGAGAATCTACTCTTGTTCAAGTCTTTTAAATTATATAATTTCTCATTTTTTGAGTAAAATCAGCCGATACCTTAATAAAACCAAATGAAGTCCTATTAAGTAATGTTTCATCAGAAAATATTGAAGATTTCAAGTAGATAATGTCCATTCTATTTCTGCATGAAGGTCTACACAGATCTTACTTTTCCCCAGTATAAGTAGAAATGCCATTTTACTTATTAAAAATGTTGAATTTTATTTTTTCTTATAATGCAAAATTTACTTACTCTCATTAAGTCTTACTTTTAGTAACTCTTGCTTAATGTGTGCAACATTTTGGTACTAATGTAAGACATTAATGTTTTTTTGTTAAGGAATTCATCTATTCCCAATAAAATTGCTAATCCCAAAAAATAAGGGACTAATATTAGATAAACCTCACCCAATTTTGTTTCTAATAATTCCATGATAATGAAGAAGAAGAAAAAAAACAAAAAAACTAAGTTGTTTTTTTAAAAAAATGTTGGTTTAATAATAAAAAATAATAATAATAAATATTAAACAACGTTAATAGTTACAAAGGGCCGAAAAATCATCGAAAAGTTGTATTTGTTAAAATTAATGTACATTATTTAAAGAATCAAACATTTCAGATTTATCAAAAACATTTCACAAGCAGATAAATTTTGAATTTTAATTTAATTTTAATTTTTAATTTAATTCTATCAATCAAATATATATATATATAAAATGCAATTTATAAATAAGTAAACTTTTAATTTAGGTAATTTCTAGCTTCCAATGATTTATCTATTACTTGCAAACAAAGGGAACACAATTAAGTGCAAACATTAATGAGCATAAGGAAGTTTGCTTTGTACATTAAAAAAAACTACCATAATTTGACACCATCATCAGCAGCGATGGAAGAGCAAGAGAAATTAACTTTCTTCTGGAGATAAGTTTCACGAGATACTGAGAAGGGTCGTCTTTTGTCTGAGTTAAAGGTATAAAGGTTTTTGAAATGACTTAGCAACGCGGACACCTTACTCAATGGATCCCTATGCTACGGATGGACTGAACATTATTAAAAGCATTCATACTAGAGTCCAAAACATTTTCCTCCCATTGATTCAACAAAACAAACAAACAGGCATGATGTGCTTCTCTGAAACCCATTTTAACTCTTGTTATGACTCTTGTTGAACATTTCAAATATATTTCTAACTTCAGAGGAAACTAAAAAATTAAAAAACTAGATGATAAAAAGAAATAATAAATAGGTCTATAATAAATTAACTAATTATTGCTTTAACAATATCATAATTAATATTGTTTTATTACAAATTAGTTCATGTTTCTTACATAGTGTTATTATGTGTACATCGTAGACGTAGAACGTAAAAAGATATAGATTGTCTGCAGATAGAACTGGTTAACATTATACCTATTTAGTTCCATTAAATTCGATAATAATTTACCAAAATATTTTGCGATTTAAACTAAACTAGAGTGGGTCAATGCCTAAAAATTAATTTTCAGATTTGCGATAACAAGGATAATAGACGTCTATCTAGATAATACTACCTATTATCAGATTAACTATTTTTCCTTAAAAAGTGTAGCATTTGCAATTGCAAAAATTAACTCGAATGTATAGTATTTACAATGACAAAAATTAACTCAGGTCTGTCAAAAAGAGATGCAAATAATAATTAGAACAAATATTCAACAATATTTTATTTCGATAATTAAAATACATTTAGCGAGTTCGATGCTTACTTAGTATCAATTTGGATAATTTTAGCTTCTATTAACTAACATAGGTCAACAACGATATTAAATAATAATTTAGAAACATTAAACTCAAAAAAGGGTAGTATCATCAGTGCTGTTGGATAAATTCCACTGCTGAAATTACTTCGCGAACTAACTTATCAGAGAGACAAAATTCCATCTGCTAAACCTATATACAATTTTGTCAATAACATCTTGAAATGAATTTACTTTTCAATTTACTCACTATATCTTACACTATTAAAACATCAGCTATAAAATTAATTTGATTTCGCTTCTTTTATGAATATGCTTAACATAAACGAGAAAAGCTTCGTAATAAAAAACGAATTATAAAATATAATTAGTAGACTATGGATAACTGGTAATTGGTTGTTTGAAAATAAAATAATAATTATAAACAACTTGTTGTCGTATAGAACACTTTGGCTGACCAACACTATAATTTATCTATGAACAAAGAAAAATTTGCAATTCTCTAAACAATTTGTTGTACTGAAATAAATGGTAGTATTAAAAGTAATTTAAACGACTGAAAGAAAAATATAAATAAAAAATAAGTACTGACTAATTCTAGGGGCACTTCTGAACGTTGAAAAAAGTTAAAATAAGATACGAAAAGATCAAGGTTAGAACAAATACAGGGGTGGGAGGGATTTAACCACGGTTATAATTTATTGAACATAAAGGGAAGATGTAGACAATTATAAAATTATATCAGATAATAATATCCTTTAATTCTAGAATCTTGCTTTAGCATATACATCATATTACTTTATCATCTCGTTCAACACGCCTCTAAAAATAAAAATTGAGAAATGCACGAGGGTAATTAATTAAGAAAGATCAATATCTGCTCATAACTTCTGATACATTAGATTGAAAATAATTTGTTTTTTGTTTAAAGATTGATGTGATAATAATAACGGCTTATTTTTCTTTAAGATTATTCGTTGATTAAAAAATAACAATTAAATAAATTATTGAAATTAAAAGATCTTGATGATTTTTAATCTAAACCAGATTTTCAATGAATATATATATATATATTATTTACACTCATATATAAAGATAAAATAATAACCTAAAATTTTTAATTCAGATTAGATAATTTAATGTCCTGTTAACAAAAAGAGAACTTTTATTTTAATATTTCTATGTTATCCTAAATTACATCAAATGGGTGAATTTAGCACCAATCACTCGATATCTTATAAGCCTCATGATATTTAGGAACATCATGGATAATCCCGTTAAGTGAATAGTTTTTGACGTGTAGATAAATATTGAATGCATAGAAATAATTACAGCCTCAAATAAGTTATAACATGTAAAACAATTTTATATAGGTTTTTTTTTTATTACGGTCTGATCGATTAATGCTCAAGTAGAGCCCTACAAGTTAAATTTGAATCTAAAAATGTTCTCCTCGTCAAGAAATGCCTTTGGAGAAGATGCTATTTTATTGTGCGTTAAGAGGTGTTAATGGTGCTATATCTTCTCCCTTTTTCACTGATAATAAACAAAAAAATAAGGTCAAAATAGGTTCAAACCTTTTTGAGTCCATTTGTTAATCTTTAATTAGTTAATAGTTATAATTTAATTAATTTGTTAGTCTTTATTGATGAAAAACAAAATTCCAGGCTTGGTTATAGTCACATTAGATTCAATAATAATTTTACAGTTCTATTTCTCTTCTTAAAACTTTTTTAAACGGACCCTATTGAATTTAAATAGACCGCCAGCTTCCTCGCATCCTATTACTTATTTATTTATTTTATGCTTTTACAAGCATATTATTGTCTACTTTTGTTTAATTTTATCTGTCAAAATTGTTTTAATTTTTTACATGAATTAAAGTATCAATTTAGCAAAAATTAAAGAGCGCAGGCCGTTCAAATTAGTCAGGGGCTATCTGCAGGTTACTTTCGATAAACTATAAAGTACTTTTGACGCTATAGGTGTAAATAAATGTATGATTGTGCGCATGTAAATGAGAAACAAACATGCACAGAAGGTTGAAACTTACATGGGACCAACAGTAGACTAATCATGGACCTACCATCCAAGTCTCATTAAAATTGGACGTGTAGTTTTTAAGATAGATAGACCGACAAAACAGACACGGAACCAAAAAATGTTCCTTGATGTCTGAAACGGATTTCTGTCTTGGAATTTTTGACATCGGAGACAAAATATTTTTATTCTAGCAAAATGAACATTACTATTTTAATCTAAAGAGTCTAAGATCCGAATTTTATAATTTAAATAAATTAATAAAAGAAAATTAAATATTTGGAGATCTTTTTTTTGTAAGAGCTTTGTAAAAAGTATCATTTTTATGAATGGAGAACGGATGAAAGTTCACGACTGAGTAAGCAAGCAAGTTAGATTGAAATGAATCCGGCGGAGATGTTCTTTGTTGGGGGAGTGCTTGGAGACTTTGTTGTCACGGGATGTAGAGTTTCATTTTCACTGTAATATGAGATGCGATGGAAGTACGTTCATGTATCCCTTATCTCTCCCCCTATTTCAAATGTTTTCCTGCTCACTGACCCACACTATGCTTCTAGACCCTTCAACTAAACGGGTCAGAACTTAAAATAAAAATTGTATTGTCCATAGATGTCTTGTCAAATATTACTAATATAAAATACAGACTGATCTGCTAAAACGGAATGTTTTGTAACTTCCATTTCAATTATCTCTTAATTTGTATTTTATATAATCTGTTATAGCGCTATACTATGTTACCTTAATATACAATATTAAGGTCAATTGTTTAAATAATTTGACTTGTTTACCCAAATATTCCTTATTATAACCTTAAATTATGTTATTCGTTAATATTTATGTTCACAATTAATATTAAAATCACTTCTAATTTAACGAATTTGCAAGCAATTTCCTTTGTTTGAACAAAAAATTGAATTTGGAGATATGTTATGATAGATTGTTTTAGACAAGTTGGTTCAAATTCCACGGAAAACGTTCAGCATACTACTTTATTTTTCATTAATACCTTTTGGTTTTAACATTGATATTTAAGTAGTATTTCATAGGTAATCCTGGGGTATGTTATTTAACTTTCTGTTCTCTTTGTAGAAAAAAATGAACTTTTGTATATAATTCAAAACTCTATTAAGAAATAAAATTTCTTTTGGCTTAAATTAACTCAAAGGACATATTTAACCGAATCGAATAACTACTTTTTTTCAAAATAAGAAGTGATTGAGACGGAAAGGGGAGACATTTGATGAAGCTGCCCTAAAGATAAATCATCTTAAATTATACAGAATCATTTTCTCACAACATACATTATAACATAAAAAATATTGTTGATTTTGTTAATTTATTACTAAATATGTTAATACATGTTTGGTGTCTGGAGCAATAAAGCTACTAATATAGACGAAATAATAAAATTCCAATTTTAAATTAGGTCAGGAGTATAACAAATATTTAACCAAAAATAAATATAGATTTTAAAAATATCTACCCCTAAGTTCCTGACGGACTTGATCAATAATATTTTGAACAAGCTGACATCTCTCTCCTAACTGATAAGATAACAATCACAAAAATGTTATAAAAGCTTTGTAATGAGTATTTACTTTTACTTTTCATAGTAGACTTTGAACATCCTTATAAATATGTTATTTTGCTATACTGTGTTTTACATTTCTTTACTATAATCAAAATGATAGTTAATGACTTATGCTTTGATCTGTGTTTATTGTACCATTATTTTAATAATGGTACTTTTAAGTGACATGTTTGAAGTTTACACGCAACTTTTTGTAACACTGTTTCCAATTTGTTTCTCAAGAGTCAGGCACGAGATGAGAATTTGTGAGAAACGACCCCTACTTCCTTCACCCCTACACTTATCCCTTTCACCGCAATGATTCATTTGAAGACATTTCCACTCAGAGCCAATTGGAACTCTATTTTTTGAACCTTTTAGCACTTTTTCATAACCATAAAAAAAACCTTATACCACCTAATTTTACAAATTAAAGAATTTTTCTATAAGTATATTACTTAAAGATAATAATTTTAGACTACAGAGGTACTATATTGATAGCGTATTTCATGTGAGTTATTGTTAATCATATCATTATGTCATGTTTGCAATAAATAAATCGTTACTTTTAGGCTTGAAAATGGCTGGTATTAGCCGAAACGTTGCCAGAGTAAATATGAATTAGTGTATTTCTTTTTACACATTACTCTAAAAGGATCCACCTACGACAGCAAAAATATTACTACAGGGTACACCTAGCAAAACTATTAGATAATAAACAATTTAAACAAGGAAAAACATGTAAAATGAGGAGGAAAAAGTTTACTAAAAGACAATTCTTCATTAAAATAATTATATCTTCATACCTCTACAATATGAAAGTTATACTATATTTAACACTGTTCACATATTTATTATTGTTTGGGATTGAAAACGAGTAAATAAAAACAAAACACGAAAGGTGAACGTGTTCGCCGAGTCGATAAAGAGAAGAAAATGGCAAATATAAATTATCACTATCTAATAGGTATGTATGGAAACTTAACGTGGTTTAAGGTTTATTTTTATAAAATTTGACCACTTAGTTACAATCGTTTATTACTTTTATAACTAAAAAAAATAAATATCATAATAATATAAATTTTGTTCAGATAGGTAAAATCAAATGTTGTGATATACGTATGCAAAATTAAATTTATCTGACAAAGAGCATGTATCCATTTTCTAACAAAATTTGAACTTCATGGTAGTTTTAATTTGATTGGTAAGTATACAAGAAAACAGTTTTGTTATACAATAATAATAAAATATAGTGCATTTAATATTTAAACATTGAGCATGTATTTAATTAAATATTATTCTATAATTTGGTTTGAAGAAAATTTTAATAATTCATTTTTTTTTTAAAAAAAGGGGGAAAAACCAAGATCTTGATGTAACAAATAAGATCCAATAAACAATTTGTTAATAAGATAAAAGCTAAGTAAAAAAAAAGTAAAATTTAAAGAGGGGAAAAACCAAGATCTTGATATAACAAATAAGATCCAATAAACAATTTGTTAATAAGATAAAAGCTAAGTAAAAAAAAAGTAAAATTTAAAGAGGGGAAAAGTAAAATAATCATAGAATGTTAGCGTTTTAAGTTTTCACATTGTATTTATTGTAACCGAAATGGATTCTTATGAAGTTGAAAGCCAGGTTCTTTAAAATCGAAGAAGCAACAATAACTCGAGTTAAAACTTTTTCATAATCCGTCTTACACTCAGGGGTAAGCAATATTGGATCAGCCTTTCAGGAATGGTAAAGAAAAGACGGCGTTAAAGGAATTAGGATTTGTGGCGGAGGCAGGTACTGGTGTTTTAAGCCCTCTATACTCCTCGTGGCTTTAAGGACGAACCAAACCGAAGATGCCACCATAAGCCCAAGACATAATAAGAAAGGCACGCACTCAAAAGCATTTTGAAACCTTGTACTGATCAGGTAACACGTATACAATGCAATTCAAATGGAGTGAAAAATCAGTTTGTACAGTACGTCTAAATAAACCTTTTTAAGAAACTTTTAACGCGTGAGATATTTTTCTGGGTAAAAATGCGTAGCAAAAGAAGTTGGATTTACAGCTTGAGGAAAGTCTGATATTTCGCATCTTCACTTACAAGTTCATTTTTGTTTATGTCTTGAGTTATTTAATCAAAACAAGTTTTAAAAATAGACTATACATATTGCCTCCTAATTGTCATCAGGACTAAATTGCTGTACAACATTGTCCACAAAATAAATACAGCTTCTAATCTTGATCGCAAATGTCACAAATTTTCGATCCAAACTTTTTATATCAATTATAAATGTATGCATCCACCGAAAAGATTTTATTTAATAATTCGCTTCATGGAACTATACATAAAAATGGATACTATATATTATTTAACTCTTTAAATAATTGAATTTATAAATATATATTCTTCTTCAAAATTCAAAGATTTTAAATGCATACATTTGAAATTGTGATAGCCAATACTGACATATATCACTGACAATTTAATTTCTAACCATGAAAAAGATTTTAATACCAGGAGGAAGAAGAAATCAAAAAAGAAAAGGCCAAAAGGGAAGGGTTGATTTTAAAAGGAGCAATTCTGCGGATTATTCAGGATGAGGTTACAGGAGATAGAATTAGTAGTGAATCAAGGGTTCGTTGTTACCCCCAAGTAGAAAGCCAAAGGTTAAAGACACAAGCAGTCTCACCCAAAGCTAACGTTCACAAAGAGAATAGGACCTAGCTCGTGTAACACTCGAGATGGATGCTGGTCCATTGACATCCGACGCGATGGTACAGTCATCCACCATAGCGCCATCTTAGATCGCTCGGGCAATTTGACGAACCTTAAGTTGTGACACAACCAAGATCAAAGCACTAGTACTTAAAGGGCATAGAAAGAAGTAATATGGAATATATATCTAGGTGGCTAGATGTTATATTAGTGAGAAAGGTAGATGGTACCTGAGTCATGAGCCTATCGGCTCCAGTCCCCTCCTCGTCCTTGAAGATGATGTCCGGGTTGTAGTTGAGCACCAGATCCTTGAACCTGGTCGAACCCTTCTCTATCTTGGATTCGAACAGTCCGCTGGCCTGGATCGACTTCTCGTCGATGTTAGGCTCGTGTTGTTTGAAGACGAGGGGCGTCAGTTTCTTGAACCTTTGCCGGTGAGGGCCGCCCCTGGCGGGCCCGCATCCCTCGACCCCTAGCAGACTGACCAGAAGGAAGAATCTCAGTAACATGGGCCCATACCTCGATCCGCGCGGTACACCTAGAGGCGGCCGACACTCGCCCACATACCGACCTGGCCTTCCCCCCACCAGGTACCTACCACCCCGGGTCACCCCCTCCACCGCCCCGCCACAAGCAGGTTTCCACCGACTCCTCTGTGCATCCTATAACAACCCGCTATTCATTACACCTAAGCACCAATTTTCACAACTCTCGAGATGGGCCCCCCAGATCGATTGTCGGACCACACATTTACAGGCACACATCCGTCCAGTCGAATTAATTCCAGTTGGGAATTCATTTAAAAGACGGATTACCGGCTCCCTGTTATTTCTACCCCATCCTTCATCATCTTGTAAGCAATTTCTCGGCTCTCTGCGGTGCATCACGTTCCCAGCACAAGTACCCTTTACCGTGGCGCCATCTTTAAACAAATCGACTCTCTCCTCTACCTCAATCCTCCCATCAATCCCTAGCATTGAATCCTATTTTTGTAAACAGAGCTTGGACCACGTCATCGTTTAATATCAATTATATGTTTTTATAGATTACATGCAATTTATTCTTGTTGTTATATTAACACATTTGTTTGTATATCTAAAGAAAAAAAATCTTGGTTTTCTTATAATCCTTATTTCCTTTATATTACTACTGCTTTTACTTCAAAAGGCTGGGAATAAGTTATTAACAAATATTCTTTATATTTTACTGAGAAATATAATCTAGAAAGTTCGTCTTAAAGTGGATGAGTTTGTACTTTACTAACTTATTATAACTATGCATATACAAATTTAAATAAACAAAAGTTATATTTTAAAATTCATAATAGAACTTAGGAAATAGTAACACTAATTTTAAAATTAAAATAGTAGTCTCAATATGACGTTTAAAAGTAAGAACAAGTAAGGCATAACAAGTAATTGTATTAAAAACACTAAAATTATTATTTCAAATAAATTAAAACTTTAAACTCTCTTGGGGTTTGTACAGAAGGCTATTAATTGCATCACTATAAAAAACCTATTTAGGAATATATATATTATTTTTTACTTAGTCTTTGAGCCATTACTGGAGACTTCTATGAATCAACAAGTGGCAGCTCTTCGTCCTAGATACTTTTTAATTAATTCAACTTAAAGAGGTAACCAAATTCTTAAACCACAATTACAAAGCTATCGCAGTATGTATACACTTAATTATACCCATTTTATTACTTACCCATTATATTGGTACTTAATAATTATACATGTTAACAATATAATATTGTTCATTAGTATTTAACTGAAGGTTCACCATTATAGATTATGATTCTTAAGAGCATTATTACAAATTTATAAAAATAACTTTAACATTTGGTGACCAAAAAAAGGTAAATAGATGCGTGGGATGAAATAGGACTAGCAATGTCAATACGGAAGGATCTTCTTTTACCTCGAAGAACTTTTTTTATTCCTCTTTATCGAGTTGGGATGACGGCTCTTGTCTAGGCCTAGGCATAGTGGTAACAGACGCGGATGTGTTAAAAATACACCCGTATCATATTCATCACACATTTTTGTGGTCACCCTTTTATACCTGTCGATATTCCATTAATGCCTGCTTCTCTGGCAGACTAAAATTCCTAAGAATGCATATAATTGTGGAGACACATGTTAATAAGATAAAAATAGCATAATTTACGATTGATAAAAAAAACATAAATCCAAGGGCAGCCGATTATAAAAGCATCCCAGTGGGAATAGATAGAACGTTTTCATACCAAATAATTTCAAAACGGTGCCAGATACTAAGTTGAACTATGGAAAATTATTTATCTTATAGGAAGGTATGGTTTGCTTGGTGCAAAATTCAGTTCAGCCGGCGAAATATAATATTTGGCTGTGTGGCTCAGAAATTATTTAGCGTTAGGTATAGTTTCAAAGATCAAAAATCGATATTTTAAAAAAGTTAGGAATAATGTTATATCATGGTAAAATTTTTATGTTATTAAAATTTTTATAAAATTAAATTAGAGCAAATTTCAACGCAATGGGAAATTTTTCGATTTCTACGATTTTTTAAAAATCTTGCTAAATACGCAAAATGGGTTGGTGACCTTACAAATTATGATTTTCCTTCCATCACAAGGACTAATTTTTGTACCAAGTTTCAACTTTTAAGATAAAATCCACTCAAATCGTCAAAACGGATGTATTAGTATAAAAGACATACTCGCAAATAGATTCTCTTCTTTTTTTATTTAGATTATGTAGTTATATTTTTCCATTTTACCCCCCTCCTAAATGAAAATATGACAAAACTATACATAACATCAATTACTGTACTCTTAAAAAGCTTTTCAACGATATGCATCACGAAGGGTACATATTACTTTGACCCCGTGTTCATTACTTGTACTCCGTACCCCTGGGTACCAAAAATTAAACTTCGAAAATTCATGTAGACAGTGACTTTCCCCTTGCTTTGAAGGTCAAGTTTGCAAATTTTCATCGAGATCGAAATAAAACTGTAGATTTGTATAAAGGACATATACCCACATACTTACATACATACCATATTTTTCCACTTTACCCCCCTCCTAAATGAAAATGAGACAAAACTATACATAACAACAATTACTGTACTCTCAAGGAGCTTTTTAACGATATGCATCATGAAGGGTATTTATTACTTTGACCCCGTATCCATTACTTGTACTCCGTACTCCTGGGTACCAAAATGTAATTTCGAAAATTCATGTAGGCAGTGCCCTTCCCCTTGCTTTGAAGGTCAAGTGTGCAAATTTTCATCGAGATCGGAATAAAACTGTAGATTTGTATAAAGGACATACCCACCCACAGACTTTCATCTTTATATATATAGATTGTCAGCATCTAGTTTTTTATATTTTTCATAAGATTATCCAAATTAAGATTGTTTCAGGCACCTTATTTCTCGGAGTTTATTAAAAGAAGTCGGAGCGCTCAGTAATAACAAAGCCAATAATTTCAATAAGAGTATCGAAAATATAAGCTTAAAATCGCGATCCTTTCAAAACTCTTAACGTTTCCCATTCTTTATTCAAAACCACTTCACGGCAATTTAAAATACAGAGAAAAAAAGGTATCAGGTGCATTACAAAAAACAGTACAATGATATTTCCTAGATTTCAAACATCACAACAAGGTGGATAACAAAAACAGCGAAGGGATGGTCAACAGGGCCTGATGGAAGTACCACTTACTAAAGAGATTTTACCACTGTTAAATTTAGTACAATAAACGTCGAAAAAATATGAAGCAAAAGGAAATAACTAAAACCAAATAGCCTTAAACTAACATGCGAAACTTATAAAATGTACACTTTACCTTCACACATAAAATTATTTACAAGATGCTTTACATTCGGAAGCAAAGATATCTTTGACCCCGTATCCATTACTTGTACTCCGTACTCCTGGGTACCAAAATGTAATTTCGAAAATTCATGTAGACAGTGCCCTTCCCCTTGCTTTGAAGGTCAAGTGTGCAAATTTTCATCGAGATCGGAATAAAACTGTAGATTTGTATAAAGGACATACCCACCCACAGACTTTCATCTTTATATATATAGATTGTCAGCATCTAGTTTTTTATATTTTTCATAAGATTATCCAAATTAAGATTGTTTCAGGCACCTTATTTCTCGAAGTTTATTAAAAGAAGTCGGAGCGCTCCGAGATCACTCAGTAATAACAAAGCCAATAATTTCAATAAGAGTATCGAAAATATAAGCTTAAAATCGCGATTCTTTCAAAACTCTTAACGTTTCCCATTCTTTATTCAAAACCACTTCACGGCAATTTAAAATACAGAGAAAAAAAGGTATCAGGTGCATTACAAAAAACAGTACAATGATATTTCCTAGATTTCAAACATCACAACAAGGTGGATAACAAAAACAGCGAAGGGATGGTCAACAGGGCCTGATGGAAGTACCACTTACTAAAGAGATTTTACCACTGTTAAATTTAGTACAATAAACGTCGAAAAAATATGAAGCAAAAGGAAATAACTAAAACCAAATAGCCTTAAACTAACATGCGAAACTTATAAAATGTACACTTTACCTTCACACATAAAATTATTTACAAGATGCTTTACATTCGGAAGCAAAGATATTGTTTAACTGAGGTTCAGAACTTTTTTGGCCAGGACCAGAAGATAAAAAATTGGCCGATGACAGGGGTAGAGGTCATTTTTATAACCAAGGCATAAAACCTGAAACGACAAAGAAGCCTGTCTGTGTTTCTTTTGCTCCTTTTAGTCCCATTCACTTTTTTTTTTTTTTTTGTAAGTATAGTTATTCAAAGTTATTGGTAAGAATATTTTTTAAATTATGTTATATTTTATATGAAACAATTTATAAAAGGAGAGAAAAAATATCAATTGTAGATGTCTAGTTTTAAGATCCTCTCCTATAATGCAAGAATGGTTAGATTCATTTGTAGATTGTAAAAGTTGTATCGGGTTATATGACCACTTCCTTTGTCATCAATCAAGCTGGTCTGCAACGAGGATTTTAGATTAAAGATTCTCATAACCTCCACACATTTCTTGTTAGTCCGTTTAATTCTGAAACCTCATATCTGGTGGTTTCAGGCCAGAATAAATTACTTTTATTCATTTTAAATATTAAAAGAAATATTTACAAACGTAAAAATCCTTTGGCACTCTGGGCAGGACTACAAGAGCTCAAGAGTGACTAATTTTGAAGATATTCAAGCCACCTCCACACAATATGCAAATCTGAGTGGATATGAACTAGCCTGCACTGTCTCCTTACATTAAGGACCCTCGGCTGAAATATTACTGACATTTTTCATTCTCGGTTTTGCCATGATGCAAATTAGTCGGTGGTTGCTTATAGCAACCAATAAAATATATTTCAGCTCGCCCATAACAGTTACAGTTACTAAAACAATACTTTTAGAGATAAAATAATTTTTTTTTTTTTTTTTTTTTTTTTTTTTCGGAATAAGTTTTATAAGATTTATTATTTATTAAAAGAAACATGTTAAAGAAAAAAGGAGAAGAATTATTAAATTAAAGGTACAAAATCGTTTTGATACTCTAAGTCAAAACTAAACATAAATTAATTCTAAATAAAATTAATCGCTTTATTTGACAAACTGTAATAACACTAATGTAATAGAGAGAAATTTTAATAATACCAGCCCATAAAAACCAAGTTTTTATTATAAATCCTTTATATATTTTGCATTTTATTTCTGAAGGGAAATATTGGTATTCATTCATTTCAATTTTAAATAAATAATTTAAAATAAATAAATAAATTAATTATTATATGTGTTACAATGATTTTGTATCGGTAGAGAGTCGAAATGCCAAGATTCAGCAANTTATTTTTTCATCTCCATATATTATTACTTACTTATTCCAAATATTAATAAAGTCTCTAAATAATCTAACTAGCGTATCTAATGAAATCACACATAAATACTATAAAATAGAATACACTACAGAGAATAAAAGATAAGAAAAAGATTATCCAAACAAAAAAATAATTATACAAAAAAAAAGAAAATTTAAGTGACTTATTTGTTCAATGCTGAACTGCTTTTAGCCTATTCAAATCATCTCAGGTGTAACTTGATAATTAATAAATTCTATATAATATAGTATGAACAAATATAATCATATACAAATACATCAGAATAAACTATAGATAAAAAAAATAATAAAGTAACAATAAATGTCTAACCATACAACAAAACGAAAATTTAAAAATTACATGTGATAGAAAACAATGTTATTTAAGCACATAATATTATACTAAATTTAAATCAACTTATAATTACTATTTACACCGGAAGACAGACAGCGAAAAATAGACTTTAGCGCCGAGATTCGAACTACGGGCCTCCTATATTTTCAGTACAGACGCTCTAGCCAACTAAGCTACACTGAAGAATAATTTCCTCTGTCGATAATGATAGCTAGTCCCGAATTAAGCTTTCACAAGTCTAAAAGTCAACATTTACGTCAATAGAACTAGACCGAGATATAACGCTTGTAATTATAATTCAGAACTAGGTATCGTTATCGACAGAGGAAATTATTCTTCAGTGTAGCTTACTTGGCATGAGCGTCTGTACAGCAAACATAGGAGGCCCGTCGTTCGAATCCCGGCGGTGAAGTCTATTTTTCTCTGACCCCGGTAAGAATTAATTATAATTTGATTTAAATTAAAATTTAAACTTTCCGTAGTATGAATACTACCAAAAACTTAAACATTTAACTTCTAATTGATTGTACTAGGTACGGATACTAGTTGGGTACTTTATAATTACAAGCTTTTTTCTCGGTCTAGTTCTATTGTAGTAAATGTTGACTTTTGACTTCTAGACTTAATTCTAGGCTTAATTCGGGACTAGGTATCGTTATCGACAGTGGAAATAATTCTTAAGTGTATTAATTTTTTTTTTTTTTTATTAAGTAGCAAATGAGACTTTACAAAATCGATTTAACAAGCTACACGTGATTGTTACGAGTATATTCAAATTTGTTTAACATAATAATTCAGAGGGGGTCGGCGAAATACTCTACCTAAAAAGGGGGTCGCAGTGTCTGAAAGGTTGAGAACCCCTGCCTAACTATTTCTATAATGCTACCCAATTTCATCTATTTCCATAAATTATGAGTGGCATTAAAAAAAGAAAATATTATTTTAAAAGAAAATAAAATATCTTCTAAACTGTTTAAAACCAATTTACCTTTAAATTTAATTACAATATAATTAGTTAAAAAAAAAATACAAATTTATTATTTTTTCGACTTTTAAACTATAAAGTACTATGGAAAAATACTTATTCATTGCCACAGCTGTGTAAAATTTTATTATTATAAATTTAATATTAAAGTTTCTAATTAACAATAATTATATAATACCATACTTAATTTCAAACATATAAAATAGTTTTAAAAAGTTAAATAGAATTGGCTAACATAGACATTAATTGCTAGTACAATCTGAAAGAATTCAATTTTTAAGTTTTTGGTAGTTTTCTTAATACCGAAAGATTAAATTTTAAATAATTCAAATTACAATTATCAATAACTACGGGAGACATACAGAGAAAAATAGACCCCCGCACCGGGACACAAACCACGGGCCTCCTATTTTCCGTACAGGCGCTCTTTCCAACTGAGCTATACGGGAGAATGATTTTTCCCTGTCGTAACAGATACATATTCCCCGAATCTAAACTTTTAGTCCCGGTGCGGGGGTCTATTTTTCTCTGTATGTCTCCCGTAGTTATTGATAATTGTAATTTGAATTATCTGAAAGAATTTTAAAAGCCAACACGTGAAATATTATGGCATATAAATTAAATTGAATGTAACTTCGTGGTCATTGTGTTACACTTAATTATTATGGATTACTTATTCGGTCAGATTAAACGCAGCTCTGTTGAAGAAGAGGATCCTTCAGAATACTCCAGTGAATTTCAATGGAAAAACATTTTTTACATGGTGTTTGGGGTAATTGAAAATTTTCATTTACCATAATATACCTAAAGGAAGGAAATGTGTGTGCCTCGCAATACTAGAAGCTTAGGCGCCATCAAATTGCCGCCTCCTCACACAAAGTCTTTTATTCCAGTCTGAGCGACTACTACTCCCCTCTACCACCATGGTAGATCTGCAGTTTAATTGGTTATTTCTGATGCCCCAGGGCAAAACTTTTTTCCAATATACTTCAGTAACCCTTTTCTTTTAACCAGCTACTAGGTTGTAAATTTATAATTCACATAAAAAAATAACCAAGAAGATCGTTCTTTAGCAAATAGCATAAAGAAATTTTCATTTCAATAATAAAAGATAGAGGGAAGCTCAACTAAAAGCGATTAGCCAGATGATTTGAAGTGATTCTGCACGGTGCCCTGGTAGATGCTTAGCACTCAACAATACAATCTATTAATCGATAGGTTGAGTTAAATCGATTGTGGTTAGATATATCGCACCCAGGTGTCTGTTGATGCTTTTTACCTCCGAGTGGGATTCCTCCGGTTCCATTCTTGTCTAAATATGTGCCGCCCATTTGAAAAACCTTTTCTTTATCTGATTGACCGTGGCGGCTTGTTCAAATGAAACATTACATGTATAGGAGGAGGGTAAAGGCATAAAATACCTAAACCCCCGGAGGGACCACCTGCCTCGACCTTTCGTTTGCTATCCCGAGTCATTTCACAAGCTTGCACACGGGAGAAAATCTATTTAAAATACAACTTTTGTTTCATTTTGATTGTGTTTTTGTGCCCTCCGAGAAGCAGGTCAGTTTAAAATGTAGCCGGGACCTTACATTCAGTCACTATTTTCTAGTTAAAAGATTTATTGTACTCGTCGTGTAAGCCAGCCAAAAATAAAAATAAATAATAAACATAAATAAAAGAAGTACGACTAGTAATCTTTAGAAAATATTTTATAGACTCTCCTTATCTAAGATTTTGAGATTACCTTTAGATATTATCTTTATTTTATTATCTTTAATTTATTCTCTGGGCCCAGACTATCTTCCAATATCTTAAGCACATCTTAACCCTAAAGAAATGGTTTGGTAGGTTATAAAAGATTGTAGACATCTTTCAAATTAATCAAAGCGAAAATTAAATCTAGAACCAACATAATTCACGTCCAAGAAGTAAATGTATTAAAATAATGTCTAGAGCAACATATTAAAATCATGACACATATTAGATATGCCTTTCGCCTAGAAAAATAAAGTTTTTTTCACACTTTTTTCAATTATTCATGATATTTTGACTTTTCTGACACAGTTTTAGAAGCTCCCATTCTAAGAAAATACATTTATTTTGGAAATTGAATTGAATCTTGTCAGTAGTGAAAAATATATTTAAGTTTATATAGTGTATGAGGTCTACATTTATACTTCTATGTACATATTTTATAGGTGCTTGACCTATATAATCTTACAAATATAACTATAAAATATAAGATGTCTCATTGCATGCTTATCAACGCTGCAACACAACATAAGTTGAATCCGTTTATGCAAAATTAGTTTTAATTAAAATATTAATTATAGGAAAACCTCAATATAAATATAACAGATTAAGGGTATTGAACAGACATTAAATATTCAAATAAATTATAGCGTATGAGCTTCTGCAGCCAGAGTCAGATTAGCCATGATCTTCTGAACAGACCGTGTCAGAGATTTTGTGAAACCTCGGGATTTTCTGAAAGTAAATGCGTCTCCTTCAGAAGATTTGGATTTATTAGTCCAATAAAAATGAGCTTGAAGGTATAGACAATCCTCACATGAACTTTTATTAACATACTTGCAAATCAATATGTAGACTTGAAATTAATTACACGAGGTTTACATTCTGGATGATCACAAAACTCTTTTACTTTTCCTCACCTTCTCCGAAGGTAGAGGTATAGGAAAAGTAATGTTTTCACCAAAAAAAATCCGAAACCGAGATTTCAACGGAATTATCCGTTTTCGGTGTTTTTAAGACGATTTGAGTGGTGTTTAGCTGGATGTAAGTCTGTCTGCCTGTGTCAGGCATAACGACCACAGTGTTTAAGCTAAAGAGAAACTTGGTAGAAAAAGCAGTCCTTACACGTAGTTGTTTCGCCCGGAAAATCAACATTTTCTGTCATCTTGAACCCAGATTGCTGATTCAGCAAAAAAATAAAAACGAAACGTGGTCCGATCGTTTATGACGATGGCATATCGTCGGAACTGATAAAAAAAATGGAACAGATGTAATAAAGTTCATAATTATTTAGCCAGTATTTTCTATTTATCAGTTTTCGTATGTACATTTAATTATTATTGACCATAAAAATATCATTTCCTGGGCGGGGAATCAAATCAGCCGGGCTCTCCACGTCCGGGTTTTAAGCTTTTTACTCAGAAACTAGTTTTTCCCGGGAAAACGGCTTATATTGTTGGATTCGTATTAAAATGGACTACATTTTAGAATTGTTTAATCAAAATCGTCGGAACCGTTTTCGAGAAATAATTTTTTTTTTTCACGTTATTTCACTACTTTTTAGAATTGTTTAATCAAAATCGTCGGAACCGTTTTCGAGAAATAATTTTTTTTCACGTTTTTCAGAGTTTTTGGGGGGTAGCGACCCCAAATTTGGGGCTAAAATTCGTTTCTCGCTTTCACCTCGGGATATGATTTTTCTGAACATGTAAGCCAAATTTCGTCAAAATCGGCCCAGTAGTTTCAGCTCCAGGCGTCTGCACAGACAGACGACGGACAATCATATTTTAAAAACCACTTTTT
>KZ651609.1:129129-142785 GCA_001010745.2 Gerris buenoi | reverse complement strand
CAAATAACTCAAATAAGATGTAAGATAACTTACTTACAGATGTGCTCTTTTTATTCTATTAAAAGCTTTTTTAACTGTTTTTAACCTTATCATATATCAGTAACATCATTAATAAGCCAATAAATGTATACATTATAGATGATAAAACAAATAATTGATTAAAAAATAATAATAAAATAAAATAGCACTAAAAAACCTAGTCGTATATCCAATGTTATGAGCCAGCTAACCTAACAACACACACTTTTTTACGTAAGTGACGTCACACTTCCCCGGCATATATAAATGCCTCCTACAGTAGGGAAATTGTGTATGTGCCTTTACCTTGGCAACACTGGAGGGCAAGCCAGTCGCCGCAGTGATAAGTAAAATATCAGTCACCGGTCACCGGCAAGGGATATTTGGTTCAATTAAAACATATTTCCATTTATATTTTTTGCCCTGGCTAAGTTTAGCCGTCCCCCTCTAACCTTCTGAGTTGCGCCCCCAAACCTCTTGCGCCCCTGGGCACGTGCCCATCGTGCCCCTATAGTTAAATCGGCCCTGTTAATATAGATAAATACTACAGTCAATCACAGAAGTTACTTTTAAACTTGAAGAAGAACAGAAATGGAGGAAGATTATCTGACTGCTGAGGAAATACTGCGTTCTTCTCGAAATGAACCCATACCATTTTCAAAACAGGAAACGAGAAAGGCTGTTTCGTGCAACTTATCAAATGACATCTGAGGAAAAATGATGAAAACTTCCGGAATATCTTAGATTGACCCCTGCATTATAGTTCAATTATATTTTTAAGATAATTGAAAGAGTTGTAAAGAAGCCAGCATGCAATCCAATCAATCCTGAGGGACTTGCTGCAGTTTGCGGTAAGAAGAAAAAAATGTGTTTCACTTGAAAAGGCGTGTTTAGTTAAAAATTATTGAAATTTTTAAATAAATATATCAGAAATAATTGAATATATATAATTAAAATAAACTAACAATAATATTAATATTAATGTTAATTAACCCCCCTTAAATCAGTCATTGTTTTTCACTAAAAACTCTATATAAACAGTTTCATTAAAATAAAATTAATTAAATATTTATAGGTACCTATTGCAAAACATATTTTCATACAAGTTAATTTATTTTATAGTAATCAAATAATGATGAAGGTCTAAAACTTAAAATTAAATTTTATACATTTTTAAAGATAAAATTAGGTGGCTGAGTTATTCGCTCGATTTATTGAATGCTAATGACTTCCAAATTAGCTTAATTGGATGTGTTTGTTCAGTCAGTACAAAAAACACATTTTAAAGTCCTTAGTGAAAGTCAGGATTAGATCGAGAAGGGTGCTTTAAGTCTGATATGTTAGACGAGAAACTTGAAATGAACTCGAAGCTTGGTATCTGTGATTTAATCGATCTGGTTTTCATTCAAAAGCATTCTTTTTTTTTTTTTTTTTTTTTTTTTCATCAGGCTCATTAATAAACGAGGCGTCATCTTTTGTCCCTCTTCCTCCTGCTTGGTCTTTTGTTCGAATTTAAAGCTAATTTATTTCCTTTTGATATCTCGGCCAAGGTGGAGCCTTCCTTTGAAAATGAACTTTAGAAAACAACAATGTATGTACAATTGTTACGGATACATATATTTGCCAATGATTTTAAATCACTAAAGAGATCATGGGATGCATACATTTCATGTTTGTTATTACAAACAAAAAATCAAAGTGTATTGAATTATTGTGGTAATTAGTATGGTAGATTTATTACATTTTTTTCAGTTCAGCCACTGCTTTAAACATCGACACATAATAATTTACCCTTACACTCAACCGGAAATATCAATAAAACCTCTTATTCTTTAGTACTTTATAAAAGCAGCCATAAATAACTGTCCTAAAAAACGTTTAAACTACTACGCAACATTTAATTTGAAATATGCTAATTTTATTCAATAATTTTTATGAAACATGTTAACTCTTCAATTGAAACATCTACTACATATACTTAATAAAAGGTAATACAATAAATGACACAAGATACATTTTTGTTACAGATGTTTAAAAAGCATTTCGTTGTTACGAGCAAAAAGTCAATATTTCATTTCAGTAATAAATTTTCTTTACCGAAAAGTTATTTTTCAAAGATCGTCTTCTAAAGCTATTTAAAACTGTTTCTGTTTTCGTATTACTTTATTACAATTTATTTTCTATTAAATTATATACATATAAAAATAAATTTAAAAAAAGTAATACTACTAAAAATAAATACTAGCTGTTGCGTGTTGGGTCGTGATGGGTGAAAAGTAAAAAAAAAATACAAATTATAATCTGACAGTGTCCAACATCTTTTCAGTTAAAATTATAAATTAATGCCTCACCAAAGAACACACAACTGTACAGACTTGATGAATTTTCCCTCTATGGCCGAAATATAGCCATTCTTAAAAAAAACAAAAACGGAATAACTCTTTTCTTATACCTTCCCGACCCAACACGAAACAGCATCATTAATTATAGATTATATTAAGATTCATTTTTAAGACCACCAAAGAATTAAGTACTAAACAATTACGAAGGTACCTAAATAATATAATTGTTATAACAACTAATAAACAATTTAATAAAACTATTATAATTAGAATAAACATACATAAATATTCCAAGTACAGACTATAAACTAATAGGTATGCACTAGATTAGTGTATTACGGTTCCTTTAAGGGGGCTGTCTTCAAGGAGGGTCAGTTTGACCTAGGGATTTTATCTGCTCACAACTCTCTATAGGACGTTCCTGTGATGGTACTTAAGCCGTAAATACCTTTCTTATTATTAGTAAAGTTTTAGCTTATTATTTAGTAAGTTTTAGCCAAAAATAGAAAATTGTGGTTGAATTATTATTAATAATATTTTTAAAGAAGTATTGTAAACATTTAAAATTATTGATTCATAAAATAGTTTGCCAATTTGTGTGGCACATAGCTTCCTCGCGTTCTATAACGCGAGGAAGCTATGTGTATGTATTCTTACTTACTTACTTAATGTTATGCTTAAGCGAACCATTATTGTCTAATTTATTTAATTTTTTCCCTTCATTTAAATCTGTCAAAATTTGATTTGATTTTTTAAATGAATAAGGTATCAATTTTAAAGCAAAATTTAAAGAGAGTAGACAGTTGCAATTAATATAGGCCATCAGTGGATTACATTCAATATATCATATACATTTCTTAAAAATCAGATGGTACTATTAAAGACATAAATAAAAAGAAACAGTCTCTCCATGGAAGAAAAAGTGTTGTTGTTTCTTCCGTGGAGAGACTGTTTCTTTTTATTTATTTGTTAGGATGACCTGAATGACCTCCATCAACGCTCTTATTTCTCAAATTTAAAGACAGGTGTAAATAAATGCTTTTCGTACCTTGGCACACTATTAACCAGTGAGACAGTTTAAGCAAATGTATACAAGGGAGAGTGTAAGCAGGAAATAAAGCATACTATGCTAACCTCAGACTGTTAAAAAGCAAATTTATATCAAGGGAATTAAAGCTTAGGATGCACCTCACGCTCACGCTCATACTCATAAGACCTGTAGTAATATATGGCTCTGAAGCATGGACTCTCACCTCAGCTGATGTGAACCTACTAATGACCTTCGAAAGACGTATTTTACGCAGAATATAATATGGTCCCATAATAGAACAAGGTATTTGGAACATAGGATACAATGAAGAGCTAGAGAGTATCATCAAAACGAAAAATGTAGTTAGCTTCATAAAAGCTCAGAGAATTCGATGGCTTGGACATGGGCATGTGGAGAGAATGACAGGCGAAAGAATCCCGAAACGTATGCTACACGAAAGGCTATTCGTGAGGAGAAGAAGAGGTCGCCCTAGGATTAGATGGATGGATGGAGTGCGGGACGATCTGGTGGCAATGGGAATGAGAGGTTGGCGCTCCATGACATTAGACCGAAATTGTTGGAGAGACGTGGTACTACAGGCCAAAGCCCATCCCGGGCAGTAGCGCCACATAGAAGAAGAAGAAGGTGTAAATAAATGTACGTTCGTGTCAATGTGTAATAGAAACAAATGGGTGAAGGAGGATGAAAGGTTTATGGGACCAACAATAGACCTAATACGACCTAAAATCTAAATTTCATTAAAATCGGACGACAAATTTTTGTTAGAACGAAACATATACATATACACGAAACCAAAAATGTTCCCAGATGCGTGAAATATATTTCTGTATCGGAATTTTTGAATTTGGAGACAAAATATTTTTGACCACACTTTGTAAAAGTGGAAGCAAAATTTAATATTGATTGATAAACTTGACTAAAAATGGTCTGAGACCAGCGTTGAGCCGGTACTTTTATAGAAAAGGGCCCCCCTTTTTGTTTTTCAAGCAAAAGAGTTTATATCCCTTAGTCTAACTACCTATTAAGACAAAGGGATATTCCGTCCAATATGCTTTGGGACAAAGGAATATCACACTTTTGTATAAAAAAAGTGTGTATTAAATTGTAAGAAAGTATATTAGATTAAAAAGTAAGTGGGGGGCCCTTTTCTATAAAAGTGCCCGTTGAGCCAAACCTAGGTCTAATTAGGTCACAATATTATCTTTTATCTGGGTAGCTTAGATGGTAAAGATCTTATGTGAAGAAGGACTCTTCTAATCATGAAACATAAATCACTTGTCCTGTTTACGGGGGAGATACGAATTCTAGATTCTGCTTTAAATTCTAGCACACTCAGAGCGTTCTTTTTTTATGGATCTTTGTTAGTATCTTTTAATAAATCTTAAGAATACCTTCAGCAAAACCTGTTGACCTAGGTAGCAAAGAGACTACGGAACCTCCCCACCAACCCTGATCTTATCAGATTCATCTGTGGTGCAGGTACTGCAATTCTATACAAAAAAAATTGTTTGCAGGAAAATTTATAACTTTTAAATGCTAATAGTTAACTTATCCAGTTTTGAATATTAGGTCAAGTTACTAAAATTTAAAAAAGCTCTAACTCGAGTAGGTGGCAATTTTATTTTCTCATTCCGGAAAAAACTAGAATCTATAATATTTAAATCATTTATATAACAAGTATATAAAATTCCTCATACACACATTGAAGGTTTCAAGATAAAAATAATAAAATTCCTAAAAACACATCAACCCTTCAAGACAACAATCCATACGACAAACTCAAATAAAACTTATTCAGAAATAGTGATTTATCACCCATAATTTATAATTTAACTTATTTATTATTTAAACATACTAAAAAGTGAATAAGACTTTTTATCTCTATTAGGGAGAAAAAGTTATGATTTTGGATTAGTTTAGAGCGACTAAAGTAAGTCTTTTCTTCCCTGAACTCAAAAAGTAGAGAGACAAAGTAAAAGTAAAAGAAGGGCAAAAAAGTAAAGTAGGGCGAAAAAGTAAGGATTGCCAACTTAATTATTTTATAAATAATTAAAAATGAATGGTTAATGTAATGAAGTTGTTGAAATCAGGTTGGTGACACTGCTTTTTCGGCCTCATTTATCATTGTTTATAACCTGCATCTAAATAACCTTCTATTTGAGTTTAATTCCAATTCTTATTTGTTTTTAATATTGAATCTCTTATATCTGCTACTAAACATGCTGATAATTATTGTTATTTATTAAAATAATAAATAAAAACTGTGCAATGGACCAAAATGTGTCCATTGAAATGCGTGAGATATATATAGATAATAGGTATATTGTATGTACCTCGTGAGTAAAGTGCCATTATTCCCCTAGCGATAATTATCTCCCTCGTCTGCGCCTCGGGAGTAAATTAGCGTTATTAAAAACTTAAATTCCTTCGGCTTCGCCCTCGGGATTCAGGGACCATGGTACCTTCGGCGTAGCCTCAAGAACTAACTTTTTCGCTCAGGGAATAATGGCTTTCTTTACTCCCTCCTAGGTGCAAAAATAACTATTTCAAATTCCTTCTTACTATTATTTTAGTGAAAACTATTTTTGTGGTGAGGAATTTATTTAAATGGACTGAAATATAGAATTTTTTAAATAAAAATGTTCGGAGCCGTCTTTTAACAATAATATTTTTTTAATGATTTTGAGAGTTTTTGAAGGCCAGTAACCTAACTTTTGTCTCGGGAGGAAAAAAAAGGATTAATCTAGTATTTTGTAGGAAATTTACAATTTTAGTCTTATTCTTCAATTCATATACATATATTGAACATTTGACTTAAACCCTAAATTTAGAGAAAACTTGGTTTTCATTTCTTAACATACCTTTTACTGATGCAATTGCAATCTTATTACTACCGCGATAATTTATACAAAGAGAGAATAGATGAATTTTCTATTTTTTATACAAACCTATAGGAAAATAAAGTGGCCTTTCTCCCACTAGGACCTCGTAAAGAAACAAGACAACGCCTGCGATGCTGAAACCAGCAAATAGGAATGTTAGTCAGAGGTAAGACTACAGACAAAAACCGCAATCCCTGAAAAAGAGCCATGTTTAAGAATCCCTCCCAAAAAGTCCCTTTTCACGGCTAGGTTTTGGTTGGGTATTTAGTTAACCACAATAATAATAAAATTATATTTCTTTAAATTATAGCTTTAATATTTATTAATTTATTTTAGTTTAACATTTTAAAACCTAAAAATTGTATAAAAGAACATAGGTTTTAAAAGTTAATCATTAAGTTACAAAATGTTTAAATTATAAAAATTACATATTTTTAGGCTTCCAAATATTTTGTGAGCATAACTATTAACGATTCATGTATAAATTTAATAGAATTGAATTGAATATTCATTAAAAATCCTTTTTATAATCCAGAAGTGTCCCGACGAATCACCTTGAAATGCTTCATTTTAGCTTAGGCAACCATAGTTATTGCAATGAAAATGAATGTTTCTTTTGTTAGATATAATAGGTCTTAATCTAGAAACCCTTTTTAGATCATACCTCCCGACCTATAGTCTAAAGATTTGAAATTTGGCATACAAATTAATCTTTTTTGCCCAAAAAATGGAAAAATGTAACGAACTACACAACAGCTCTCTTTGATCAGCGAATAATTGCTAACTGATCACTTTTTTTTTTTTGTAATTTTTGAGGTGTCATTTACAAGGCATTGAAATTTAGATTACCTAGTTATATATATCGCGTTAAAAAATGGCGGTCATTTAACCCCCGAAATTATTTAAAAAAAAAAAAAAACACACAAAAAAGTCTTTCTACCCCATAATATGAAAAGGTCCTAAAATGAGAAAAAAAAAAAAAAAAAAAAAAATAGACTGCCAATTAGTATGGCACATAGCTTCCTCGCATCTTATCATGTATTTAATTGTTATATTAACATTATCATTATTGTTGTATTACTTTGTATTATTAATTGTCTATAAACTATTAATAAATTTAGCGATATTTATCACTTCATAGCGCTGTCGCTGTTGGTTTTACTATAAAATTGTAGTTGAAAAAAATGTTCGTCTCATTGAATAGATGAAGTTTGATTTTTTTCCCGGCCTAAAATACCAATTTTAAATATAAATTTCACGTTTACGTGAGCGTTACGCGTGAACGCTTGGACGGATAACGTTGTCCAATGAACTCGTCCTGAGCTTTGGTTAAAAGAATATGTCTACCAAATTTAATCAAAATCGGTCAAGAATTACTCAAGTTATCGTCGGACGTTTAAAAATTCGCGGACAGACAGACACGAGACCAAAAATGTTCTCTGATGTCTGAAACGGATTTCTGTCTTGGAATTAAAATCGGAGACATAAAAGTTTTTCGTGCTCAAAAGTTCCGTTCTTCCGTTACCTTCAGTAAGCTCGGAAGCAATATATAAATATACTTTTTTGTAGGCTATTTTAAAATGTCCATGACATTACTTGGAGTTCATATAAAAGTCAAATTTTAGAAATTTAAGGTGGCAGTAACTTTGATGATCCAAAATTTTAGTATATTAATATGTAGATAACAAATATGTATCGCTTTTCCAAAATGGCGGTCACTTTACCCGGATATCATCAAAATAGAACCCACCAACAAATGCCCCGCAACTCCACAAGTAGTAAAATACATAAATAAGTAAAAATACATAAATATAATCCCTGTGGGCCAATGATATTTCCGGGAGTTAATATAAGAAAGTCAAAGTTTAGTTTAGTTTAATTTAGTTTAATTGCACTAAGTTTAATTGCAGGTGGCCGTAACTTAGGTGATTCATCATTGTTATTTTTTTTAATTTTTGAGAGGGGTGTCATTTTAAAGGTATTTATATGTAGATCACAAATATACATCACGTTTTCGAAATGGCGGGCATTATATCCAGAAAAGAACCAAATAAGTGCACATCTAAGATATTTAAGGATAATATGCACAACTTGTTCCTTCAGAGTGTAATATTTTATAAAAATTTTAGCAAAAAACATAGTAATGATGTAGGAAATGTGAATTTTTATGACCGAAGAAATCCTTTTATTATCTTGCTGGCAAGTACTTGACAGGATGTACAACTAAAGCTTAATACGAATTACGCCAGGAAAGGGTAACTAGTCGTCAGCAGATGTCGGGCCCCTCAGTCGCAAATGCGGCAGAGAAAATGAAACTCCAGAACTTGTGCTGGGAAAGTGCCCTCATAACATGTGTCTGGTGACTAGGCGCCATCACAACGTTAAGCACAAAATGTCAGAAGCCCTAAAAGAAAAGAAGTATATTTTCTAAGACGAGATGTATGCAATAGATTCAGAAGGTTCCCCAAGATACTCTGACATCATCGCTTTCCATCCAGATAATAAATCTGCCATGATCGTAGACCTTAAAATAAGGTACGAAAGTAACGATCTGGACCAAGCTTTTCTAATTCATCAAGAGGAAATAAACATACATGAGAAATGTATAGAATACTATAAGGAAAAAAGGAAAAGTTTCGAGAATCCCAAGGAGATGGAAATTTTCAAGATTTTATTTTTATTGTATATCATTGGCGTTAACTATGTTATAAGTATTGTTATTCTTTCATTAACTGTACGAATATATTATATCTTATTCAATTTATTTAACTATTGTCGCTCGATTGATTAGTATGGTGTGTTAATAGCAATCCCTCCTGTATTTTTATTTTAAGTGAAATGTTTCTCTCTTTACTTATGTAAAACGTAATTTTTTTACTAATATTAAAAAGGAAATAAAATTCGTAATAGCTTAAAACAGGTTGTTCAGAATAATTATATTAATTAACATTATTTATATTTTAAAAATATATACCGTTTTATAGACTTTGTAGGATTAGTAATGAAGATCATGTCAGAGACATCTATCGGATTTTGACAGAACTAGTTACTTCAAATCTACCTATAACTTTTTTTCGTAACTCTAAACTGATAAAACGAATGAACGAAACTGAATAATATGTATATATTTATTATTAATTTAAATTGTGAAATAGAATGAAGCTCTTTTAACCAACATAGATTGAATATAACGAAGAAGAGTTAACAGAAACGACAAACAAAGCGAATGTGCTGCCTGCCTCGTCTAGTTCTTTTATACACGAAAAGTGTTAGTCATAAGGTTTAAGGTTTACTTACAAAATAACAGATTGATTTCTAATACAATATTGTCAAAATCATGACAAACATAGCTGCTTTATAAGTTGAAGGATGAACTTTCGAGGGTCATTCTTCAAAATATTATATGTTTACAGCTAGCACTCAGTCATTTCATTGATGTTTTAATTTTTTTATGGTTAGAAAGTTAAGTAATAACTTTATTTATATAGTTTTATTCACTATAAACAGTTTTAACTGATTACGATTAAATTAAATTCTAAAAGCAACACGTGTTCACACATGATTATCGCATAATTATCTCTAGCGGAAGACACTAGTTTTTAGTTAAAATAGACTGCTAATTGGTGTGGCACATAGCTTCCTCGCATCCTATCCTCGTACTTTATTGTATTTGTATTCTTTTACAAGCCATTATTGTCTAATTGGTTTAATTGTTTCCCTCGTTTTTTTTTAATGTGTCAAAATGTTTTTAATATTTAACAAGAATTAAAGTATCAATTTAGCAAAAGTTAAAGAACGTAGAGTTCAAATAATTTTGGGGCTATCTTCGGGTTACTTTCTATACACTATAAAAGTTTCGTTGAAATCAGATTAGTACTTTTGAAGCTATAGGTGTGAATAAATGTATGTTGTGCCGTTACCTTCAGTAAGCTCGGAAGCAAAAAATTAAATTAATTGAGCATAACCTCATCGGAATCAGAGACAGAAGGGAAGAAGCTTGAGGCGTACCAAATTTGTAACAGCATCAACAATATAATCAGGGGTCGATTCAATCCTTCGAATTTAACTGCATCGAACTATACTGTTTTCGATCAAGACTTTAGAGACAAAACAAGGGAAGTTAAAAAAAAAAAATAAAAATAAAAATAAAAAATAAAAAATAGGCACAGTAAAAATAATTTATGGATACGTAATACAAGATAATAGATAAATAAGTAAGCAAAAAGATGGATACGAATAATTCTTGCTCCAAAGTTAATTATTGAAAAGTCAAACTATTATAGAACTTATTATAAGAAAGAACTTTCTTCTATGGAATAGAATTAATTTTAATGATATTCCAGGCAATAAAATACAGTAGATATTCCGTTTCGCTTAAGAGTTATTTTAAATAAAACGAAGAATTTTGATATGATGTCTCGGGAGGACGGCCATAAAATTCGGAAATATTCAGTATTATACCTTTTCCTCGTATTCATGGCTCGAACTTAGAAAGAGCATACTTAATGAAGGTAAAATTACTTCCAAGCAATAAGTTTTGATCGCTTCAATATTATGACTGCAAATTCCCAGGCAATAACATGACAGCGCCAATAGTATGAAAAGAAAGTTTATGTATAAACAAGAATGTTTAACATTATTCATTTTTATCTTTAAGTATTCTATCTATATTAGTAGTAGTAAACAATGACTTATATACGATTGACGAAATATAAACATTCTATCTCTGTTTAGATGCGTAGAAAGTGATTCTTTACGCGATTGTATTCATTGCGCATTTCATAACTCCTCTTTTTTCCGCCATAGTGCGGTAAAAAAGAAGAAGTCTTTTTTTACCGCACTAATTCTTTTATTCCTTTACGCACGATTAGCGAGTTTGTTTACATTTAACAAAACCAATTTGCTGTTTGTTTAATAAAAGTTAACTGATTATCTCAAGTTTTTAGTGAAAAACAAAGATTGATTTATGTCACTATGACAAAATTTATTTATTCAATCATATTTTCGCAGACTTAAAATAGGAACATTTTATTGAAATAATCATAATTTAAAAACTCACTGAAGGCGCTAACGTATGTGAACTTTGCACACAATACCCTTTTTTGGTGTTTCAGGCATAATACTTCATTAATTCACTTACGTTTTTTTTTTTAATTTTTTTAAATAACAGTCTTTACCGAGGGCAGCTAAATAGATTTTCTTATATATATACCATATTTTTCCTACAGCAAAAAGCTGTACACCATATTGCTCCATCTATAGTTTTTTTTTAAAAAATCAAGCAGATCAGTTTTTGAAAACTCAATTTAAGGCTATAACTTCATAACAGGTCGGAAGAAGACAGTCTACATATACTTTTTGGTTGCGTTTTAGGTTTAGAATCGCTTTTTACCATATTGACATCACACTGCAAAACACCCTATATTTAGCAAACAGTATGTATTAAAACAGAAATAAACATATATGTGACAACAAATATTCAGTGAAGGCGTAGCTAATAATGTAGCATAAATTACTATTAATAAAAAATTATCAATAAATGTTATCGTGAAAAAAGTGGATTAATAATTTAAAAAAATATTACGAAATCAATAACTTGTTTTGATTAAAGAATAAAATTGATATATATTAGTGTATTTTTTTTTTAATTTAATACATTATTAAATATACCATAGTTATTTGCTGATATAAAGTTTTTTCGACTTTTTCATATCCAATTCTTCCATTTTCTCAGTTTACCTATTTCAGTCAAAATAAGAATTATTCTCTTGGAATGAAATAGTTACTTTGATTTAATCAAATATGAATACTTAATAAATTTGATTATTTAAAAAGAATTAAAGCTTATCGGATAAAAAAGAAAAGAAAATCAATATAAAATACATATCTGTGTATGGGTAAAGGGCACTATTTCCATTTTTTACGAAATTGAGGTTTTAACAGTTTCCTATTCATTTTCCCCCTTTTTTAGAGGTACAAGTATATGATGTCCTAAAACTAAATCACACGGATTTAGCCAGTTGGAAAAGTCACTATGAACCTACATGCTGGGGAGGTAAAATAAGTAAAAAAAAATCATTAAAGTAGCTCTCCCGAAAAATTTAAATTTGGCACATAGTGCCCTTTACCTCCCATACACAGATATAGAAACAGATATAAAATAATTTTCAATTAACTCACAATTATTATTCATTAAAATGACAACATTAAACTCACTGAATGGCATCATCCATACCAAGGTTATATTTAAGTTATTTAACAAATTTTTTAGAAGTAAAGAAATCACCAGTCGATTGTTGTCAATGCAAATTATGTTCTTAAGTAAACATAATATGCATCTAATGGGAAAAAGTGCGAATTAATGCTAAAAGTGCTAATTAGGAAACTGCTAATTTTATGAAAGAACTGCAACTTTCTAACTAAAAAGAAAACAAAACATTGTGATAAAATTCGTTTCTATAGCTTATATTATTTTTTTACAAATATTCGTCTACACATTATACAGGGTGATTGGCGATATATGTACAGAAATATATAGGGCGATTCTAAACATCTTTGGCTACAAAAAACGTCATATAAACCATGGGTCTATTCTCAACCGTTTTTCCACAAGGTCGAATTTATGATTTTTTTTAGATCGCATACCTTTGCTCATAAAAACATTTATTGCTCTAAAAGTATAAAAGGTAGACAATATTTTTGGGTTCGTTGTAAAGCTGACAAAATTTCCTACAAGAAAGGTGTAATTTTAATTTTCATAACTTCAAGTTACATGACGAAAAATGTACTTATGCAAATATAATTTTTAAGAAAAAAATTTAAAAAAATATTTTTTTATTGGTTCCATAACTTGACAAAGAAACGAGCTTAAACACGGCGGACTCCAGGAAAAAAATCCTTATTTACTAACGTTTCGATAAATATTAATATTATTACCCATTCGTATGGCGGAAATTTCAGTAAACTTCCCTAAAAGTAAAAAAGAAACATGTTTATTGATGCTATTTTTGACTTGAAGGTGAGTAAATAA
Source organism: Gerris buenoi (assembly GCA_001010745.2). NCBI lineage: Eukaryota > Metazoa > Arthropoda > Insecta > Hemiptera > Gerridae > Gerris > Gerris buenoi. The sequence goes on along the minus strand of KZ651609.1, from coordinate 129,462 downwards.
TTAAAAACATATTAAAAAAAGCAAGATTGGTTTAGTACACTCATCTACATGTCAACAATAACAGCAATAAAAACTTTTTTTTTTACTTTCAGGGAAGTTTACTTTTACTAAAATGTTCACCATATGAATGGGTAATAATATTAATATTGATCGAAACTTTAGTAAATAAGGAAGTTTTTCATGAAGTCCGCCGCGTTTAAGCTAGTTTCTTTGCCAAGTTATAGAACGAATAAAAAAATATTTTTTAAATTTTTTTCTTAAAAAATATATTTGTATACATTTTTCGTCATGTAACTTGAAGTTATGAAAATAAAAATTACACTTTTCTTGTAG
>KZ651609.1:113242-127839 GCA_001010745.2 Gerris buenoi | reverse complement strand
TAATTGGATTAATTAATTCAATTAGTGATAGTATGAAAAAACTGTGATTATTTCAATTTATTTTGATCATTCTATAATTAAAATGGAACTGAGGGAGTTAATTCCAATTTTATTAAAGTTTAGTTTAAGAGCTCTCTCCTAGGAGCGCTGTTGTTCATTTTCCATTTTCAAATTAAATACTTACCGTATAAAATAATAAAAATAAGTTTATATTACCTTCATAATTGGTTATTATGCATAAAAATTTAAGAAATTATCTAAAATAATGAATTGTAAATTAATTTATATTTGTAAACCACAACTAATTTAATGTAATTTTAATGTAAATCATAGTTATGTCAATGAAGGTTCTCGGTGATATATCTCAGCATATTTGTATAGTCATTGTTAAATAATTTACGTTGAATTCACTGTTGCAGTCACATTATTTATTTTATTTTTTGTTAATGTTAGTATCGTCCATGTTAATATTTTAGAAATTTTTATAATAATTGAACTGATTACAATTTTATATTGTAATGACTGATGAAAAACCTTAATTTATTTGACTCTCTCCAATGGAGACACATTTATTAAATTGTTACACCGACTACAAGCTGAAGTTTTATTGGAAAAGTTTGTAATGAAATGACTGAAGATGACTTTAAAATAAAGTCGAAACGTCACGGAATGTATATTTGATCTACAAATTATTATCCTTACACCTCTACAGCCATCAAATTATCATCTTCATAAAAGTTATAACTATAAAGAACCAGTAAAAACTTTTAATAACTTGTAAATAAAAATGTAAAAATACGCGGACTTATTAGGTAACAAGAAAGAAGGTTTTACTCCTGACGTCACCGTTATGAAATATCGAAAACAAATATTTCGATCACCTGTATTTTTTGTTGTAAGAACGCGGATCGTTTTTAAAACGAATTGGATCCGAAACGCTTTCAAAACGATGTGTGAACGTAGTAATTGTTTGGTAACCAAAAACTGTGGTTATCGATCTTGCCAGTTTTTATGCTTATAAAGATGATCCTGCACGTTTTGACTAATTAATTATGCCACCTAATGTACTTGGCCTATCCAGGGCCGTCCTAAGATATTTGGCGCCCGTGGGCAACTACAAATAATTCGTCCCTCTTCATAAGAAAATACACGGAATGGCTGGAGGAAGTGGGACATAGTTATAGTAAAAGGAAAACGTAAATTTATTGTCATTATAGACTAAATAAAAAAATATAATCTATACTCTATACAAGATTAATGAAACAAAACCTGTACGAAAATTACAAAATATAAAGCTGCAATTTGAAGAGGGAATACTAAAACAATATGCAGTACTGAGACTGAGGCCACGTTAAGATATTTAGACTCAGTTTTCAAGTTGATTATTTCCTAAACTAAGTTCCACAGTAGATATATTTGCCAATAAATATATGAGTTTAAAATAAAGGCATTCCTCGATAAAATTATTTTCTACACCGTCATATGTTTCACTCAACGTTGCAGCATTCTTTCTAATTCTCTTCATTTAAATTATTAAGTTGACTAGAAACCCAAATATTGAGTAAATGTCATCATAGGCACACCTTCTCTTTTTTACTTCAGCTATAAGTTTATCAATAATTGCATAATATGCATTTATGCGAATTTCGGCATTGACATTAAATTTAACTTCTTTCGATGTATCTTAGTCGTATTGTGTTTTACTTCTGCGAATTCGCTTTGTGATCATCACATCCGGATATTTGTAATGGTTAAATGATCCTGTATATCGTTGACAGTACAAATTTTACTTAAGAAGAAAATTATCTTCATATATTTTATCCAAGGTAACTTTTAAAATTTTTATAACTGGAAACGTAATATAACATGAATAAAAATTGCCGCCTCCAAAAGACTTGCGCCCCGGGGCTATAGCCCATTTAGCCCTGTGGTTAGGGTGGCCCTGGGCCTATCTTAAAATCTATAAATATAAAACTAAGAGTGACAGTGACTGACTCATCACTAATTCTCCTACTTCCCATTGACATAGAGATTTTAAATTTGGTACATAGATCGAGTGTACCATAAATAGAAAAGTGTAGCCATTTTGATTTCGATATGTGTCCGCCATAGTGAATTATAGCCACCATCTTGGATTTTTTCATCAGTAATTCTCCTACTTCCCATTGACATAGAGATCTGAAATTTGATACATAGTTAGTGTGTACCATATATGGAAAAGTGCGGCCATTTTGATTTCGATATGTGTCCGCCATATTGAATTATAGCCACAATCTTGGATTTATTCATCAGTAATTCTCCTACTTCACATTGACATAGAGATCTAAACTTTGGTACATATATAGAGTGTACCAAAAATAGAAAAGTGCGGGTGTTTTGATTTCGATATATGACCGCCATATTGAATTATAGCCGCCATCTTGGATTTATTCATATTCTATTATCACAGCTTCAAGTGGACATAAATATCTGAAATTTGGTACATCGACTTATGGTAGCTAAAAAAGAAAATTAAAGGTACTATCACTTCAACATATGGCCACCGGCCACCATATTGAATTACAACCGCCATATTGGATTTAATAACTCTCTACTATCTCAGCTTCCAGTGGACCTAGAGATTTGAAATTTTGTGCATAGATTTATGGTACCTAAAGGGGAAAAGTAAAGATACTTTTATTTCAAAATATGGCCGCCATATTGGATTTAATCAGATACTATTATCTTAAATTCCAGTGGATTTAAAGATCTTAAATTTGTTACATAGACTTATTGTAACTAAAATTGAAAATTGAAGATAGTATAAAATAGAATAATTGAAAATGCATAAAAAAAATAATATAACCTACTTTTACTAAAATAAAAAGTTATGTAACAATAAAGATATATTAATTATATTGTTTTAATTATTATTTACACACAGCGCCAACTTCTAGTCGGATAAGGTGCGTGAAGCGCACCGATCCGGCTAGTAATATATAAATTCATAAATAGTTAATTTTAGTAGGATTACAACTGAAAAACACTCGCTTTATGGGTTTTATGATAAATGAAAAAAACAAAAAAAAAAAACAGAAGTAGCCTATGTCTCATGCACCAGTGCCCATTACTTGGCACTTCTTTAGATTGTTACTCCCCTTATAAAGATAACAGAGGAGAGTAATAATCTAAAAAAGGTGCGTATAAATGTTCTCCTTTAGACTGTTACTCCCCTCATAAAAACAGAATTGTGATATTCCTTTATCCATAAAAGTAGGTACATTGGGTTAATCATCACATTTTCTTTATAGTTATTTAGTTAATGTCATTTATATTCTAAACTCACATAGGAGAGTAACAATCTAATGAAGTACCAATTATACTTCAGTTTGTCATCATCAGCAAACGTCACAGATCCGAATCGTGGTCAGGGGCCGTTCGTTCCATCTCACCTCGTTTAATGACTTGCCCTGTTACGGCCCGAGCTGTATTTCTTGGACGTAAAAAAGTCATTAGTTAATAGCAATTAGAGTAAATTCATTAAATGTCACTTTAAAGATAAAATGTTTGTCAACTATAGATATAGTAGGGATGTATTACAGAGCACCTAGGAATTTTCAATGAAGCAATGAATCCAACATTGAACAAAGATTGAAGCAACACATTAATATTTAAAGCTATTCTTATGCCTTCTCTATGATGACGTTAGAAACAGAAAAATGATTCTTTGACAATTTAAATATAATGAAGATATATATCGATTCTCTATTAAAAAATCAAAAAAAGTATGAAACTATTGAAGTGACGTTAATTTGTATTACGTCCACTCTACGACTCTACTTTATACTTACCAAATAACCTATCACCGTCAATACATATAATGGATTACTTACATTAAGTCTTCGCAATTTAAAAATTTGAAAGACTATTGACATTTATAAGTAAGTATGAATTTTAATCTTATTAACAAATACAGCTTATCTTATCTGCATATATATTTATTTTTTTCTGTAATAACTTAAAAGTATCGTTTCTGTGTAGGATTTTTGTTATATTCCTAGGAATTTATTTATTAAGACTTACACAAAAAACAATTAACCACTATAAAGCTCGTCTTCTCTTCTGACCTAGAAGGTCCTATTCATATCGGTGATAGATATAATTTATTAAGTCAAACAATTGTACATAGAATTTTACGTATTTGTAAAAAAGAAAGGACAGCTATGGTATTTATTTCGATTTTGATGGAATTGAGGTCCCAAAGGTCAAAGAAGAGGATTCTACATTTTTTATTACAATAGTCAAGAGGTTGGTGCAGTTTGAAAAATAAAAATATAAATAAAACAATATAATATCTTAATTGATACATAATTTAAAATGTTGGTAAAAGTAGGTATATTTTTTATACATATTATCAAACATTTTATCTAAAATAAACAAAGGAACGCCGTATCTAGGGTTTCGTTGGTAAAATCCAAAACAATAATCCCTTATAGTTTCATTCCTATGGGTCTGTTTGTTTGTCACTCAAATCTAAAATGTCACCCATACAAATAAGAATTAACCCTACCTATATAAGTCGTTTTCCCGGAAAAAATCTAGTTACTGAGAAAATAGATAACAATTAAAAAGTGTGAGAGGTTGGGTTATATACCCTCCGGGGAGGAATTAATTATATAATAAATTTAGATAAAATGTTAAATAATAATTAACTGTAACCACAAAACCGCGAATCAATTAACAAATGGACAATACTTGTAAGAGAATTAGTACCAGTCTCATCGGATAGACTTTTAAAATAAGGAAAAGTTCCTCCTATATTTGTCCAAGATCTTAGTAAGTTATATGTGTTAATTGATAGGAAATTATGGAACTGGTTGATAATGATATAAAATAGTTGATGTAAAACACTGAATCAAATATTGTTTATAAATTAAAATAAAATAAATGTCAGTGAATGAGCTATAAAAACTCTACCACATAAAATGATAAGTTAGTAAGAAAGTATAACAAATACAAAAGAACATAGGTTGTTAAGTTGATGTAAGTTGTGTTTACATTAGTCATTCAATATTGACACATTCAAAGGATTTACACAAGTTGATAATTTGAAAAAGTTTGATAAGGCCAAGGTAACAAGAAATCAAAAGATAAAATTATATCGTAGTAGCCCTTAACTCAAGATCTAGTTATTTACATAACATGAAGAAGACTAAGCGTAGACCTTAATATTTTTTTGGAGTCAGACAATGCAAACGAATCAGTCATATAGAGATTAGAATTTCAATTGAGTCTTAAAAGTGTAACAATAAAGTATCGTTATTTAAGAAGAATTTTTTGTCCCTACTGATAAAATACCAATTTTCATTCTGAGATTCTTAAGGTGCGTTTACACCTGACACTTCTCTCCGGCGATAAATGTCAAGTGTCAGACAGAAATTGCTTTGAGTGTTTACATCTGAGAGAAATTGCTTGAGATTTATGTCGGAGATATATATGTCTGACACTTCTCGCAATGCTTAAATTTGCTATAAATGTACGAAAAATATAATAATCGGTGTTTACACCTTTTGTTATAGAAGTGAGATTTCTGTCTGACATAAATGTCATGCAATAAATGTCAGGTATAAACGCACCTTTATAGACTTAAGGGGCCCACACACTTACAGTTTAACTGCAGGCCGTTATCTTATAAGATTATCGTAAGGCCAAAATCTCAGATCACCACACATTAACAGTCCACAGCCTGCAGGCAATCGTAAAGAACTACAGATCTGTGCCTGTATGCGCCACACACTGTGCGATGAGCGCCTGCAGGCCGAGATCTGACGATTTTTAACTGCAGTCCGACGGAGGGAAATAAACAAAATAAAGACGATTTTGTTTTGACAGTCCGTGGCCTGACAGTCCACGGACTGTCGTCTCTCGTTCCATCCGATCCTCGCCTCAACCCTCCACACACCTACAGTTCACCTCCGACTGCAGTCCGTCATCTTAAGGAAAACTGACAAGTGTGTGGCCAAGCTCCGTGGACTGTCAGATCATTATCTTCAGTTAAACTGTAAGTGTGTGGGCCCCTTTAGAAATAAAATAATACTATATATAGAAGGAGTGTCACTGATAACATTGAAAACAACTTTGGTTATGATCATTATCCGCGTTCTAAAAATTAATTTTTGTAATTTGTGACGTCATAACTCTAAAATTATTTGCCTTCGGTTTTATAATTTAATTTTTTATTTAATTATAATTATTGATAGTCAGTTTAGTTTATTGTAATATTTTTTTTTTGTTTTATCTTATTTTAGTTTGAAATATGCTAAAAATAATGTTTATTATATCATGACGGGCGAGTTGAAAAAAATGACGTCAGAGTGAAACGTAAACAATAACCAATGGCAGGGCTTGTTTTCTTGACGTTTGTGAGCGGGCTTTGAATAGTTACTAAAGCGTGGCCAACCTTCTCCAGCTTAAATGAAAAAAAAGAGTGTTGTTTTGTTGGTCCCCTGGTCTAAGGGACATAACCCCTCGGCGAAAGTTGGCTTCAGTCCCTTATCAGTAATTGCTTGTTGTTTTGATTCTATGCTCCTTCTATATATAGTATTATTCTAAGTTTATAGAAGACAAATGTGATAATAATTTACTTCGTGCCACACATTCAGTGAAATCGATCAATCCGAACATATTGTAAAAATACTCAAAACAATAATCACCCATCCAAATTACACGTTAATAAGCGAAACTCAAACGAATTAACATAAAACAAACAATAATTCAATAAAAACTATAACCTTTTTGTCACCTCCCTAAAAAATATAAATATCAATATTTTAACAAATAAATACAAAATAAATAAATAAAGAAGACTACTAATTTTTAAGTATTTTTGTGGGACTACACTTAAACCTGCAGACCAATACTATCTGAAATATTGCCCTTTAGATGTTTAGATCTTAATGTTTCCGTAACCATCGCTAATCTAGATAGTAATATTAATACACTACTATTATAACTATTGCGTTTTCAGTTTTACAATACACATATGCGTTGTTGTATTCAGTGGGTTTAGCTTTTTTACTTGCTTTCATGTATATGGCATATACCGAAATGCTTATCTGTGTTGCGGGTCTACTACCAAATAACCATGGAAAATCTGTCTTCTTTGCTTAAATCTAGATCTAATAATCAAATAAATACAATTGCATTAACGTAATATAATTGTACAAATGTTATTAATTTACAAATTTTATATATAATTTTTTTATAACTAATTTAAAGATAAGGATTATTAGTTTGAATACTTCTTTATATAAAACTCGTATATGTATATCCTTTCCATTTAAAAGTGCAGTCCTATGCAATGCTGGAAAGAAATAAAAAATATATGGAAGTGAAGTACGAAAACACAACACCTGCGGGCCTAGTATAAAGTCAAATAATCTCTCTCAATTTCAATAACGCAGAGCTGCAGATTCAAAAACATTGGTAGTACTCGATTAAAGCACCCCAATTGGCACTGACGGTGAAGAAGTTTTTAAAACGTAAGAAAAATATTGTGCACACGCAATAGAGGGCAGAAGGTTTAAATTAATAGGAGATCTGCAGAGAATCCCTTATATTATACTATATGAATTTAATTAAGATCGAATGAGCCGTTTTCAAAACATGGCGATGGTAAACACTGCAAAAATGTTAACGGTCCGGCAGATGCGAGATCAATAGTCTCCTCTCAAATTTAAATTCGGACACTTTTATCAGCAATATCACAATGCTTCCGTTTTCTTCGGTAAAAAAGAAAAAACAAAAAAATCTGAGTAAAAATTAAAAAAAGTCCAGTCATGCACCATGACTTAATGAGCGAATTTTCAAAGAAATCTGCGTAATATTGGCAAAAAAAAATTGTGTAATATCTGATAATATAGAAAAATTTTGGTTTAGAATTTGGATGGGTGAAAAAAAAAAAATGTTTGGGTACACACGAGTACGGGGTACAAAAGTCAAAACAGTATTTACCCTTTAAGATGCACATCCTTGGAAAGCTCTTTAAGAGTACAGTAATTTTTTATTTGTACACTTTTATCATATTTTCATATAAAAGGGGGTAAAATGGAAAAAACACTATTTTATGCTATTTCTGACCCTAAATTGTCAAAATGTGACCCCTAAAAGAACTCCAAAAATTCTGACCAACGAACTCATCCTTTCTTTTGATATAATTGACATTTTAAAATTTGTTTGAAATTTTTAAGTGCATCTCAAGGGGAGATATCGTCTGGAGTGATACATATATACATACATACATATATACATAATACATATATATACATACATAAAAAAGGTGTTAAACCTTAGGGATCGACTCAGAATGGCCTGAAACTGATTTCCATGAAAAAAATTTTCAAAAAGTCGCATTACAAAAAATTTGAAGCCATTGCAATAGCTTAATTTTCTTCGAAAATTCGCTAAAAGCATGTTTTGTTACCAATAATAAATAAACTATTTTAATCCAAGGAATTTTCAGGTTAAAATTATAAATTATAAAACTAATTAGATAGTTAGTTACGATTTAATGAATAATACGAAATAATATAATAATATACGAATAATATAATATTGATTTGTAAATATAGTTTCACATAAATAAGTTTAAAAATCAAGTACCGTGCAAATCAACCTGAGCCGTGTTGCTGCATAGAATACAATTACCGTAAAATAATTAGAGTAAGAAAACTGCTGTTTCATTTATGAAAAATTTTAAAAATAATATCTTAATTAGGAATACAGGAGTATAATCGGTGACTGCTTTTGATCTTATTTTATGACCTACATATCATAGTCTGTCATTATACTTGGTATTACTAATTAATACATCAAGATTTTAAATGTATTAATCTGTCACAAATAGAATTGTAGGTACTAATCGGAGGTGAACTAGTAGTAGGATGTAAAATTTCTTCTTTTTTTTATTTATTTTTTTTTTCAAGCGACAATGCAAAAAGACTTGCCGCGAGTCCTTATAACCTTATAAATGCTCTACGATTTACTAATATTAATTATTAAGTTACATTTATCCATTTTCATCATCCCACATCTGCACAGATGGCAGTGTTCATTTTATTTAGAAACACCACTTTTTGTGGGGGATAGGGGAGGGGGGGGGCTAATACACGGAAACTCTTTTCAAATTGAGATTTTTTTTCTCATCATAATACAAGTTTTCTATACATCCTAGTATCTACGTATGTATTTGAAAAATTAAAAAGCCAAGATATAAAAAATCTAAAAATGGTATACCATTATTGTTTTTAAACAGCGCATACCTTTTACAGGCGCAAAATTAATTATATATTAATTAAATAAATTTAAACCAACACCGACATACAAGTTTACACATACCTAAAAAAAGTATAAGTAAGTTACATGTTGTTTAATAATATATTTAAAACACATAGTTTATCATTTAATTTACTCAGCCATGTCAAATAATAAATTTGTATAAAAAAGTGCTTATGGTCAGTTCAAGTAATTACGATTTATAGGAACAATATGATTTATAGGCAATAGTATTACAGGTATAGTTATGCTACTTTAAATTGGGAAATTTTATCTTTTGGCGTAACTTCTCTCTTTATATTGTACGTAATAAATCAATTTGCATTAATTGATACAAGCTCCTCTAAAATAAAATAAAAAAATGTAACTATTGCCCTAATTAGTTACCAGATAACTAATGGAAACATACAGACTTAATAAAATTATCAAAAAAATAAATAAATAAATATTCTGCTAATTTGTGTAACACGAAGACTATCTCGATTCCCAGTCGTGTCACGTTATTTTTTCTTTAACATTAACTGTAGATAGTTGATTTGTAGATAGTTGACTGCATGGAGTTGAAATCAATATGGGACCAAAATTAGCTAATTCTGACGTACTATCTGAATTTAATTAAAATCTTATTTATGGTTTTAAGATAATGTAGTCGTTAAAGGTAGTTCACACAAATGTTAAACGACAGACCGACCGACAGCCACGAGACCAAAAATGATTTTTCCCGAACTAACTTTCCATACAGTAAAATTTGCTGAAAACGAATTAAATTCTGATGAAAGATGGCTAAAAGTATTAAACTAATGCATTGTCATCGTATTCTGAGCTATTCTAAAAGTTTCAAAATTCTAGCTACTCGGGAAGTTAGTTAAAAATCGATTGCAAGATTTGTACTAGACAAACATACAAACAAGAAAGCAAGCTGATAAAAACGTAGTAAAAATAGATAAAAAAGGGGTTATTGATTGAGGGATTGATTTTCCCAGGATGAATGCAAGGAAAGTTATGTTATACATTTTTCCAAGAATTTATTGTAAACTAAACATAATTTAAACACGAAGAAGAAAATAGGTGAGGTGAGGTATCTTGGTTTTTACTAAAGACTAACCAAGTGGGATATATTATACATATTTTGATAGGATTAGGTATTGATTTTCAAATGACTACGTAGATCCGGTTTAAGTGTTTTAACAGATACGAGTAGACCTTAAATAAAGGAAAATTTAAATGTTTTTTAAAAATTACGATTTAAAAAGCCAAAATTCTCATCATAAAATTATTTTAAAAAACTATGATTTTAGTCGGCCCAAATATTAATATTTAGATTTTTTTTAAAAAAACTTTAATATAAACATGCCCAAATGTATTTATTTATACATCGATAAGTAGCAATCTTGTTTTTACAAAATTAGGGTTATATTCAAATTTTTATTATTATAACAGTTGTTATAATAAATTTCAGTTATGAATAAAATGTTTAATAAGCAAAGAAAAATATTAAAATTTACTACTACGAATGAAATAGACAAATATTATAAAGTATTGGATACGGAAGCTACAAATTATATTAAAACTTCATAAGTCATTAGAAAAATAAAACAAGATTATGAATATGAAAAATATAGTTAATTAATTCTAATTTTCGATTAAAATCCAAAAGCTAAGTCGTCTGTCTATCAGTCAAGGGTACATAATTGCTTTAATTTGAATTTACACTTTAAGGTTAATTGAACAATGAATTATTTCACTAATTTCCAATTTAAAAAGAATTGATATGAATATGAATTATGTTTTTATTTTTTCTGTTTTATACAGATAGCATTATTATTATCAAGAACAGTTAGATATTAAAACTAGTAAATTATAGTAATGTTATTTTACCCCTAAAAGTAGTAAAATTATTTAAGATTATAAAAAAAAAAAAAAAAAAAATTAAGCACAGAATAAATATTTGGTACTAATATTCTCAAAAACCTATACGTAAAAAGAGTATCGTTGGTATTGTGATAAGAAAATAAAACAATTTCTAAATTTGCTTTATATGTTTATAATCTAATCTTAAATACCTTTAATTTGATACCCCTATTCTAAATTTAAAAAAAAATCACGTGTCTTCCCCACACCATAGTGAGAAATTTGCAACCATAGTAATGATACCAAAACTTTCCCCAGCATTCCTTAACAGTCCTTGTCACTTTCACCGATGAGAAGGCATCCCTTTCTGTTCAAGATAACCACCCCCTTACACCCGATAACACACAAAGCCACAGGTTACTTCTGGAAGCTAGGTTGAGCAAATGGAGGATAAATATTAACGAACAGAAAAATGTATGTACGCCACCCTTGCTCATCGTCATGGCACCAATCCCCCAGTCATCCTAGTTCCTATTCCTAAGTCTATACCCAACCGATTCCTTGGTCTTATCCTCGAACGTCGATTAATATGGCAACTACACCTCAAAACAAAACGTACTGACATCACACGACGAATTATGTCACTGCTCGGTACTGCTAGGACTAAACAACAAGCTTCGCATACCGCATACATAATATAGTTCTAAATCCAACTTGAACCTACGGTTTGGAAGTGAGGGCAGCACCAAGCACTCCAATTCCCGTCGTCTCCAAACCCTACAACCAAAAATCCATAGAAAAATAACCGGTGCTCCTTACCTACTATGTTTCCAACCTTATATACTCTCCATTAAGACCTCACTGTTCTATTTCTCTGACATTTATCCGTATCCCGATATAGAAAAGATTACTTAACACATTATCCCAATCCTCTTTTAAAACTCCTGCAAAATTGCAAAATTTAACAACAGGCACACGAAACCAAAAATGTACCTTGATGTCTGAAACGGATTTCTGACTTGGAATTTTTGAAATCAGAGTCATAGATTCTGTTTCCCCCGGTAAGCTCGGAAGCAAAAAGGGGGAATGTAATTAAATACAAAAGACAATGGGTTGTAAAAGCATAACATCAATAAAGTACCTAATAAAATGCGAGGAAGCAATGTACCACACTAATAGGCAGACTTTTTTTTAGCAATACAATATAAAAGTTAAGAGTGGTTTGGTTACTTACTGAACTTGGATTGCGAAAAAATCAATAGGTAACTTGTTAGGTTGTGTTTTTTTAATAGGAAACAATTAAAACCCAGAAATGAATAATTAAAGTAACACAGAGACTTATTAGAAATAAAATATAAATATAAAATATAAAAGGAATTATAAAATTTAACAAAACCATCAGATCTATTTATTCGTATATCTAACCGTTGTGCAATGCAGGAAAATCAAACTAAAGTTCATCTTATAGGCATCTATGACAAATACCGCGACTTAAATATCATACCACCAAATTTCATTTTTTTTTCAGGGGTATTCGTGTTATTTTAATAACAATAAAGTATTCCCCAATCCTAAGAACAATGTTTACATCATTCAGATGGGGAATTTCTCAAAAGATAGTTCCATATAAAGATTAACAATTGTCTATATCATAATCGTAAACTTCTTATGGAGGAAAAAATATTTTCAAGGACAATAAGTTCGTTTTCACTGTTAAAATAATCTTAATAAACGCTATGTTCCGTGATGTCGAAACGGCGAAACAAATACATTTAATTGAAACACTCAGGTAAACTTAGATTGTTATCATGAGTTTATCCGGTGTCTTCTGATCAACGAGCCATCACACGAATGTCTAGAGTCTAGATTCTAAGCATAAAATAACAGAATAGTAGCCATTGGTCATCAAAAAGGATTTAAAGCAATTTAAAAGAATCTACTTCTCGTTGAATTCATTTAAATAATTATTCAAAGAATACAATGAATTCTTAAAACATGTAAAAACTAGAATTCCTATAAGATTCCAATACTTTCTCATCTATTTAAAATTGAAAGCAACTTAAAGTAAATAAATAATGATGATAATAACTGATTAAGAATGACGAGAGAGGTTAAGAAAAATGTTTGTTAGGATCAAGTGTAGTTGCAATTTATTAACGGGACCTGTAATTAGAGAAGGATTGGTCACTTCATGGTCACATGCACTCAGATGTTTATCTAAAGAGTTAATTAGGAGTATTTTAGATGTAGCACCAGAGTCAGTACCTTCCGGTCAACCTACTATAGTGTCACGTACCTCGTCATCTTTAAACCGAACGAGGTCACTATAGTATGTTATATCTCCATTAATTCACTTTGCCAAATCAATACAAGATAAGGGTTAACCTCTCCAAGATAGTGAAAAAGACGAAGCTGACGAAAATGAAAATTAAATATTAAACATATTAAATCAGTAGATTATAACGGATTTTGATTTTATATACAGGGTCCGGTAGTGAAACGGGAATATTTCAAAAAACTCTCAAAGTCTTAATTATTAATATTTATTGGATTTTTTTACACTAATTTAACCTAAATTAGTGGAAATTAATGAGGATATATGAAAATGTTCATTTTTTGAAAACTATATTTGTAATATGGCGTCTTTCCTTGAATGACGATATTCCTTGACCTGCCTGTTCACCAGACTTGACGGCTCCTGACTTTTTTCAGTGGGGTTATTTAAGGCTAAAGGTTTTTGAATCAAACCCACCCAGAACTAGGGACGAACTGAAGGAGCGAATCCAACAGGAGATTAACAACATTCCATTGGATATGCTACGCAGAGTCATGGGATCCTTCACCGAAAGACTTCAAGAATGTGATTGGAACGAACGCCATCTTACAAGTATAGTTTTCAAAAAATGAACATTTTCATATATACTCATTAATTTCCACTACTTTAGATTAAATTAGAGTAAAAAAGTTTAATAAATATTAATAATTAAGACTTTGAGAGTTTTTTGAAATATTCCCGTTTCACTGCCGGACCCTGTAAATCCAAAAGTAATCATTAGGGTTATATTGTATATGTATACAAAAAGATTTGCTACTTACCTAATTTCGAATAATGTTTAACGAATGTAAGAAAAACTAAACTAAAAAAAAAACGAAGTTTTTCATTTTAAATAAAACTAATTTTAATAAAAATAAATAACAATACAAACTTCGCTGCTTTAACAAAATATGTAATTGTTAAAATAACCCATAGTCCAGTCATTAGGTGCTAAAAAGGAGTGTTTTAAAACAAATTCTGGAGTATTTATGATTTTTTGCTCCTTTATGTTTTTTGGGGTGCTGATTACGAATCTGAGGTTTGCCACCAAATATTTTTGTTGGAATTTGAGTTATAGCCAAAAAACATGAAAAAATAACGTTTTCTTTCGGTATTTGCC
>KZ651609.1:60757-73347 GCA_001010745.2 Gerris buenoi | reverse complement strand
GAGGTTGGTAACACTGTTGCATCTAGAACTAGATGTTCTCGCTTGGTAAAATAAATTTTATGTGTCTTGACCCATAGTTATAGTTAATAAACCTTTTAAAGAATATATTAAAATTATATTAATCACATATATTAAAAATTGCACAAAAATCCAGGAAGTAGAAAATACAACTAAGAACAAAACGTATTAAATTTTAGAATACTGATGTTGGTTGACCTATGGTATACATATACCGTATAGGTTAATTCTCAACCGTTTTGCCACAAGGTCAAATTTAGCTAATTTTAGAGGGGTGTCATCTTTGTCTCATAAAATGAATGGTTGCTCTTAAAGTATGAATTCTAGAAAAATGTTAATTTTATTAAAATTAATACATATTTGCTTAGTATTCATTCTTATTGAAATTATTGAAAATTTTTCTACTTTTTAGTGGTTGCAGAACTTAATGACCATGCTATTATTCTTTGAAGTTAATTGAAAAGTGTCTTCTGGTGTTCTTGTAACCGCGTAAAATTGGTGAAGAAAAACACTTTTTACAAAAAATAATGTTATCATGAATATATTTAATTATAAATTGCTGTTTGGTACGAATTTCACTGTTATTTACAATAACTTTTCTAACTTCCGTCGGTTATTATTCAAAATATGGCCAAATAAATGGGTAAAGCTGTAAGTACTTTTCGAAGGGTAAGTAAATGAGAAAGTTTTCCTGAAATTCTACTCGTTGCAACGACACTGGTTATTATGTTTTACCACCACCAGAAAAATAAAAATAGACTACCAATTAGTGTGGCACGTAGCTTCCTCGCGTCCTATCACGTACTTTATTGATTTTATGCTTCTACAAGGCATTATTTTGTAATTTGTTCAATTGTTTCCCCCTTTTTTTTTAATCTGTTAAAATTGTTTTAATTTTTTACATAAATTAAAGTATCAATTTAGCCAATGTTAAAGAGCGCAGATGGTTCAAATAAATCTGGGACTATCAGCGAGTTACTTTCGATTGACTATAAAAGTTTTATCCAAATCAGAGAAGTAATTTTAAAGGTATAGGGGTAAATAAATGTATGCTTGTGCTTACGAGGAAGAAAAACAAATGGGTTCAGAATGTTGATTCTTATTGGGACCAACCCAACAATGGGCTAATTGTGGCCTGCCAGCCAAATTTCATTAAAATCGAATGTGTAGTTTTTAAGTTATGTCCCTTTGCAAAAATTGAACGACAGATTGACAGACCGAAAGACAGACACAGAACCAAAAATGTTCCCTGGAGTCTGAAACGAATTTTCTGAGTAGGATTTTTTGAAATCGGAGACATAAAATATTTTCGTTCTTTAGAATGATCAATTATCACATAGCTTGCGTTACCTTCGGTTTTTTGTTTCATATCAGGTGTACTAACGCCCTATAACTTTTCCAATCTTTATCATCAGTCTCCCTGTATTGTATATACTAATAAATTATGTATGTTCTTTGAGTGTTTTAAAGAAAAAAACTCATTTCATTCTTTTGTAGTAGCTGCTGTGGATATTAAGTCACTCAAGCATATCTTTTTTTTGCATAATTATTTTTTATTTAATACAAAAATATAATAAATAATAATTAAATAACTCGACACAAAATGTCGTGAATAACGATTATAATAAATAATATGCTAATCTTTAGTGTTAAAATTTTTAATTGATTTATGTTTAATGCTATCTCTTCTCTTTGTTTACGTTTTCATTTCCTTTTGTTCCTTTTCCTCCTAATTCCCATGCATTGCATCTTTAAACAGTTACATTTCATTAAAAACAACCATAAGAATTAATCTAACGGTAAAAGCAAGATAAAGATCTACTGCAATTTGTCTTCTCGGCTCCTGTACATCTCTAAGATTCAGAAGGTGATGATTCTTGTGAAATAACCTAATCTTCTTTATCTCCGTGGATGATAAAACCCTGAAGGAATAAATAAAATTACTTAGACGTACAAAAACCGGATGAAGGACGTCAGTAAGATGTCATATCTCATTTTTTACCATAATTTGTATATCCGATAAAAAAACAAACATAGACGACCCAGAAACAGGGAAGGGATTTAGCCGTAGATTATCCTCACTTCAACGAGATGTATAATTTACGCAATTTCTTACCTTCGCTTTGATCCAGCTCGATATAAACTCACCTTCCTTCTTTCCAATTCTGCTATCAGTGAGCCTAACAAGTAGGAATTTTTAACCTACTAATTAATCGTTCTCTTCTTCGCGGACTCATAACACTCACCTAACCTTGTGCTATACCATCTGCACTCAGTGGAACGACCGCTTTAATGAATACAAATTATTACGTGAACAACCAGTTTAAATATGTATATATAGCTTAAAAAGTATACCGTAGTAAAAAAAGGTGAAGGTTGGCTAGCATATTCAGTTGTAAATTTATTAATTTCATTTTAAATAAACACACATTTAAATTCAATTAAATGTTTTATAAAATTAAGTAATTTTATTTTATTTGGTGATGTTTATTTATCAATTTATTTTCTGACTGCATTAATTAATGATGATAAATAAAGAAGACATATATTGTATATTATTATTATATGTTGACTTAATTTTATTATAACAACAATGATTACAGTGATTGTTACTTCATTTTAATAAAGAGGTATATCTGTTCACGTCCATTCTTCTAATCGCACTTTTGGTGAACACAATACTTAAAAACTTCCGTCGGAATAAAATAAAGCAAGATTGTTAAGGTTAGGCTAATGGACTTATCTATCCAATTTTGAAATACTAGTAGGTTGAATAAAAGTTTCAAGTTTTAATGATGAAGATTTATTATTATCAGAGCTGCATCTCTTAAACCCGGACTAATACAAGTATTATTAAAAATTTGTAAAAAGTATTATTAAAGGAATTTTTTGAATGAATGAGAAAGCAACAGAGCCACTAGTTTCAAAATCCATTAACCAAAAAGTTTACTAATACCATACATTAAAACCTCATATAGTATATATCTGTAATAACTGTAAGTAAAGCTATAATTTTTCTATAAGTAAAATCACGAAGTTACTTCGGTTTTACCAAGTAAAAGTACTTTTACACATAAAACGTGACACGTCATCTCTATAATGCAATTGTACAACTAATACTAGTGTGGGATTACTGAATTATTAAAAACATTTTTTTTATTAGTTTTTAATAAAATCCTCAAGACAGAGAAAAAAGTATTTTTAATTTCAACATGCGACCTTGGCTTTAATTAATTAAAGTAAATGTACCATTTTCGTTTTTTATCTAAAAGCTTTCATAGAAATGCAAAACTAGTTAGTACAAATAAATACGATCACGAGTGTATGTTACCAATTAGCGTACCCGGACTGCCTCTTTCGTAACATTCTTGAGTTTCAAGACCAACTGCTCTCAGTTAGAGGTCGTTATTCTTAAGATATAATCTACATTTCTCAGATTTTTTGTTAGGCGACATTTTCAGTTAATTTCTAACTTTTTAGTCATCTTTAATTTCAGTCTATATAATCTTATTTCCTAGGAAAAAATTGAATTTTAGAAATGAAACTGAACATAAGTGAGAAGGATGGAGCAATCACTAAAACAGACGGAATCGAAGGGTATAGATTTTAGGTTTATTGGTCACGTACGAGCGGTGTCTCGGCTGCAAACGAATGCAACAAGGTTATATAAAGTCAGTGACAAATTTTACTTATTATTCTTATTATTACGGTCATTGATAACAATGAAATATACTTATATATCACCATTAATTTTTTATTCGACAATACCATTCATAAGTGAGTTTCACCCTGATTAGATTTTAATACACTTTAATTGGACATTAAGGTTAAATAAATTGCCCCTACTAAGATTATTAAACTATGGAACGATACAAGTACAGAACAACTACGGTCTGAACAAACCGTAAACGCTGAGACAATACAAATCGTAAAAATTTATTGAAGGAATAACTATACGGTAAAATCTTCATCTACAAATAAACGTTAATGCCACAAATTAAATAAAAAAAATAAAAATACATAGCAAGAAATCTAAAATCCTTTATTTTCTAACTTTATAAAAATAAATGAATTAATAAAGCTATTAACTGTATCCGCTAAGAAAGTAAAAATGTTTGCGTTAATTTGTTTCTTCAAGATTTTATGGAATCTACAAATTGGAGATAAAACTCAAAGAATCAAATTTATTATTAATGTAAAAAAATAACAAAGAAACAACCAAACATAGACCTCGTAAGTAAATAATTACCTACCATTTATACTCAACAATAGTAAATATAATGTATTCTTAAATATTATTTAATAAGGATTTATTAAAATTATTATGATTTTCGATGAATTATAATTTAATTAACTTTTTTTTAGGATTAATTACATAAGAAATCAAGAGTACTGGTTTGTTATTAATTATTCAAAAACACTTAACTAAAAATTACGAAATCCTAATCGTAAAAAAGTATATACAAAAAAAGTGTGTAAAAAAAAGTGTGGCCCACAGGGACCAACCTCAATGTGAAGCAATAACGCACACAAGGTCCACAAATGTGACTCATGAAGGTTGAAGATTGACTCGACTTTCCTTGAAATATACTTGTTTAGATAGCCTATACGTAAAAAATAACAAAAAAATCATACATTTAAGATTTGGTGTATCCTTGATATCCAAGATTGAATGGATCGTTAAAATTTTATGGTTGATAAGGCAACCTGTAATTTAGGAATATGCCCTGAACTTAGAATTCGTTTACACTAGAGAATTTTGTAGTCAAATTTAGGCAATCCACTCAAATCTTAAGTGACACTTAAAATTTNACCCGGACTAATACAAGTAT
The DNA here is from genome assembly GCA_001010745.2 of Gerris buenoi. Lineage (NCBI taxonomy): Eukaryota > Metazoa > Arthropoda > Insecta > Hemiptera > Gerridae > Gerris > Gerris buenoi. Next base: position 68,497 of record KZ651609.1, on the reverse strand, counting down.
TATTAAAAATTTGTAAAAAGTATTATTAAAGGAATTTTTTGAATGAATGAGAAAGCAACAGAGCCACTAGTTTCAAAATCCATTAACCAAAAAGTTTACTAATACCATACATTAAAACCTCATATAGTATATATCTGTAATAACTGTAAGTAAAGCTATAATTTTTCTATAAGTAAAATCACGAAGTTACTTCGGTTTTACCAAGTAAAAGTACTTTTACACATAAAACGTGACACGTCATCTCTATAATGCAATTGTACAACTAATACTAGTGTGGGATTACTGAATTATTAAAAACATTTTTTTTATTAGTTTTTAATAAAATCCTCAAGACAGAGAAAAAAGTATTTTTAATTTCAACATGCGACCTTGGCTTTAATTAATTAAAGTAAATGTACCATTTTCGTTTTTTATCTAAAAGCTTTCATAGAAATGCAAAACTAGTTAGTACAAATAAATACGATCACGAGTGTATGTTACCAATTAGCGTACCCGGACTGCCTCTTTCGTAACATTCTTGAGTTTCAAGACCAACTGCTCTCAGTTAGAGGTCGTTATTCTTAAGATATAATCTACATTTCTCAGATTTTTTGTTAGGCGACATTTTCAGTTAATTTCTAACTTTTTAGTCATCTTTAATTTCAGTCTATATAATCTTATTTCCTAGGAAAAAATTGAATTTTAGAAATGAAACTGAACATAAGTGAGAAGGATGGAGCAATCACTAAAACAGACGGAATCGAAGGGTATAGATTTTAGGTTTATTGGTCACGTACGAGCGGTGTCTCGGCTGCAAACGAATGCAACAAGGTTATATAAAGTCAGTGACAAATTTTACTTATTATTCTTATTATTACGGTCATTGATAACAATGAAATATACTTATATATCACCATTAATTTTTTATTCGACAATACCATTCATAAGTGAGTTTCACCCTGATTAGATTTTAATACACTTTAATTGGACATTAAGGTTAAATAAATTGCCCCTACTAAGATTATTAAACTATGGAACGATACAAGTACAGAACAACTACGGTCTGAACAAACCGTAAACGCTGAGACAATACAAATCGTAAAAATTTATTGAAGGAATAACTATACGGTAAAATCTTCATCTACAAATAAACGTTAATGCCACAAATTAAATAAAAAAAATAAAAATACATAGCAAGAAATCTAAAATCCTTTATTTTCTAACTTTATAAAAATAAATGAATTAATAAAGCTATTAACTGTATCCGCTAAGAAAGTAAAAATGTTTGCGTTAATTTGTTTCTTCAAGATTTTATGGAATCTACAAATTGGAGATAAAACTCAAAGAATCAAATTTATTATTAATGTAAAAAAATAACAAAGAAACAACCAAACATAGACCTCGTAAGTAAATAATTACCTACCATTTATACTCAACAATAGTAAATATAATGTATTCTTAAATATTATTTAATAAGGATTTATTAAAATTATTATGATTTTCGATGAATTATAATTTAATTAACTTTTTTTTAGGATTAATTACATAAGAAATCAAGAGTACTGGTTTGTTATTAATTATTCAAAAACACTTAACTAAAAATTACGAAATCCTAATCGTAAAAAAGTATATACAAAAAAAGTGTGTAAAAAAAAGTGTGGCCCACAGGGACCAACCTCAATGTGAAGCAATAACGCACACAAGGTCCACAAATGTGACTCATGAAGGTTGAAGATTGACTCGACTTTCCTTGAAATATACTTGTTTAGATAGCCTATACGTAAAAAATAACAAAAAAATCATACATTTAAGATTTGGTGTATCCTTGATATCCAAGATTGAATGGATCGTTAAAATTTTATGGTTGATATGGAAGCCAGTAATTTAGGAATATGCCCTGAACTTAGAATTCGTTTACACTAGAGAATTTTGTAGTCAAATTTAGGCAATCCACTCAAATCTTAAGTGACACTTAAAATTTCAAGTGGGGAATCAAATAAAAGGAATTGAAGAGCAGATTACAAAAATATATAGCACTCGTAGAAAGTGTTTAATTTTCCACGCCATTTGTCAAAAAACATCAAACTATTGCGAGTCCCACCTGCCCCTAAAACTAAATTTTTGATGTTAATAGAAATATAAAAATTGAGCAGCCTGCTGGGCCATAGAAAAAAAGAATAGCTCTAGTTACTCTTCGTTCACGATAATTGTACCTATATTTTATTTTTTATCGGCAGTTCCTTCCCAAATAATAATTTCATGTTCATAATTCCAACGAAACCCTTTTTACGTGAGACTTCACGCACAACCATTTTATTTAAGTCTATTTATCTTATCTCAACCAGTAGAAAGTGATATGCTATGATGTTATAAAATTATTAAATAACCATTAAATAAAATTCAAATTAAATCAATCAAATTAATTAAAATTCAATAAAATTATTTATTCAATTCATTAAATACGAATCAACAACGAAAATTAGGGAAAAAGGTACCTATTCATAAAATGTAATGTTGTATTGCTTTTAAAAGTAATATTAATAATATAAAATGTCCTGTGAAAAATATGTTTAAATTGTTATTAACAGTAGACCCTGAAGAAGCCCAAGATGTAGGGGCGAAATATGGCGAGCTTGAAAAGAAGATATTTATGTCTTAAATTATTGTCACCCAACTTAACTGAAGACACCCAGAAATAAACATATTAATATCATAGTGTTTTTATATAATTTGCTATTGTAACTTTGTCAATGTGTTTGATTTTTTTTTCTTTTTTTCTTTTTCTTTTTTATTTTTTTTTTAAATAAAATCCAAAAAATTATAAATCATAAACTTTCTTTCAATCGTTTAAATACAATAGTTATAAAATATCCCTTCTAAACTAAGTGCGTGAGGGTGAGCAAAATTCAGACTGGTCTGTTATTTTAAAGTCCTACCTTATTACGTAAATAATCTATTCATTTATTTAAAAAATAAATATAACCATTATATAACTACATATATTATAAATACACTAAAATAATGGTTTGCAAGACCGAAAGAGCGAAGTAGAAAAATAAGTTCATACATTTTTTATTACCAAAATTATCATCTCTCTTACGGAAAACTAAAACAAATTGATACATTATAGAGGAAAATATCGACTGGCAAAAATTAAAGGATTTCTGTATTTATTTCATATTGTCTTATTAATATTAGAAATTTAATAATAAATATTTACTTCTAGATTGTGATATATTCTCTTTGTACGATAAAACTACAATAAAAAATGACACTTATTGAAAAAGAAGGATGCCCTTCTGCTCTTTGTGACCATTAATATCTATTTTTATTCACACTCGAATGCATGCAATGCAGACCTTCACTTTGGACAGTTTAAAAAGCAATGAACAATATCAAATCAAAATCAACTTGCAATCGAAAAAAACGCCACCGTCCTAGTGAACGATGGTTTTGCAACAACAAGTTCTCTGGTTTAGGTTCTGTGCAACTGCATCAAAGTCCTTGAGATGAATTAACCTTTAACTTTCTCTAGTACTTTTCATCCGAGATTGTACCAAAGAAAATAAGAATAGAACCATTCTAAACTTGTACCTCTCTGGTATAAAAGAAAGATGAAAATAATAAAGTAACAACAAAGATTATACCAATGAAATCAGGTAATTAAAACTGAATCCAATCACAAGTTCCAAGCGAGCAATTACCTAAGGTAAGGAGTAATAACGGATCTACGGATGTCCATTAGGTGTGACAGATCACTCGTCTTCTGTTGCCAACTCCCACAAAACCTTCCTAAACTTGAAACGTTCTGTCGGAAATATTAGTGTCGCAAAACATCGTTCACCCTTAAAATAGAGGACAGGATGGCGTTACCCATGACCTTCAAGTAATCTTTAATATCGATAACACGTTTCAGTGATTACGAGATATTACAAAATCAATTAATAATTGCAATAATCTGTCTCTTATAAAAATAAATCTTTAGGGAATAAAGTAAAACCTGAGGACAGTCTGTAAGGCTATGAAGTGACCATAACCTAATAAAACAAATTTCCGATCAAAAGGATTTTGGTCATAAGGATAAATAATTGACCGCATTATTATGAAGATGACTTAGATGAGCAGCGTATGCCTCTCCTTTTTAGAAATCAACATTATAATATAAAGATAGATGTCTCGTGTTAGGAATTTGTTTCTATATATGACATATTCCTGACTGAGTGACATTTACCAATTGAACACAATTTCATAAGAACAAGCAATAGCAGTTTGTTGATTGCTACCCATTTCAGCGCTCGTGCAGCTTCACGAGTACGTGCCAATACTCCCGCATTCGGTCAAACTAGCCCCATCCCAAAGAATTACATCCTTTTGGATATAGTGCATGAGAGTACAACCCACTGATAGCCCCATATTAAGTTCAACCTTCTTCGGCAACACTTGCGCACGACCTAATTTTTATATTCATTTGATTATATTCATTTTTCTATACTGATTTGTCCAGAGATAGGATGCGAGGAAGCTATGAGAATTTATAACATTAGTTATATGTATATATATATATTAAATATACAGTAGGACCTTAATAATCTGGACAAATTCAGGGACAGGATAGTCTGGATTAGTGAGGTGTTTAAAAAATAACAAAAACTTTTTAAAAAATCGTATGCATCGGTACAGTATTTATATTAACATAAGTATGGATAAATTAAATGTACTGCATGAACGATGCAATGACATACAAACATACATTGTATACATTGTACATTCCCATCAGTTTTCAACAGTAAGCTTTACTGACCACAACATCTTTAAATTTAATTTCTTTATTTATCCAAGGTGTCATTGTATACGGGTCAGCGAGATTTAAGGCTTGCATTCTTTATGGAGGACCGTCCGGATTTCCGAGGGTTCCTGATTACCGCGTGTTTTGATTAACGGGGTCCAACAAAATTTATTATTGTATTTAGTAAAATTATTCTAAAGCTGATTATTAAAAAAGGAATTTTTTGGTAATGCAAGTGAATTTCATTTTTTTATAGGGTTGGAATGATGCAGGCTACCATGGAGGAGAGATACCAACTCCTAATATAGATGCACTTGGTTATCAAGGAGTCATACTCAACAGGCATTACACTGCTCCAATATGTACTCCTTCAAGAGCTTCCTTTGTTACAGGCAAATACCCATCAAATACAGGTACGGAAAATTATGACTAGAGAATCACTGGGAAATACTATTTGGCCCCAGTAATTAAATAAATTAATTACATTCTGGTTTTATCGCTAGACATAACCATAATATAACCTTTGTACTCGTTTTCAACAATCACTTTTGCTTCCGAACTTAATGAATGTACGAAGGTAATGGAAGCATTGTAATCGTTCTGAAGAGCGAAATATTTTTATGTCTCCGTCATAAAAAAAATTAATTTTAATCATATGCTCATATTAAATATTGCTAAATGAATGCTTTTATTCATTTAAAAAAAACAGCTTCAATTGACTATCATTTGTGCAAATCCCGTTCACAATTTTATTAGTATATGAAATTAATGTGGTACTATATTTCCTCGAATAATAATAATAACTGTTATTAAGATTAGTAGTTGCTACGCGTTCACTGAACTCACCTTAGAATTTTATACATTTGAAAGTTCTCTTCAGTTACAGATCATCCATGATTCACGATATCTGAGTCGAATGTAATAAAATTGAATAATTGAATAATGTTGTTCAATCTCTCTCTTTTTTAAAAGGTCACGTTACTTAATCTAGTTCTTCGGTTTAATATAAACATTTATAAACATGCAGATCAATCTCAGAACATTTTGAACTTGTTTTTACATAAAAAAAAACCCAAACGGCTCTTTCAAGTAAGTGAAGTATTTAGTGTAATGGGACTGTCATTGAATTGAACCACCATAGTAAATATTACAATACTAGTTCAATAAATATTAATACGTTAATATTTAAGAATTATGAATGTTGTATTTCTATTTAATTTACAATAAATGCGGTTATTATTAGTAAGACTTTACAAAAATAAATAAATACCACGCAAAATTTTAAAAAATTCAATCACATTCATTTCAAGAGAATGTAAAATTTTTGTTGTATTGTGAAAAGGATGCAAATACTCGTATATAGAAAGTAAGGCTTTTCTAAACACGTTTTAATTACTATAGAAGCCACAATCTAGTTCAGCATTACCCTTTCAGGCACTTCTTTAGATGGTTACTCCCCTTATTAAGAAAACAAAGGGGAGTAACCATCTAAAGAAGGTATACGGAGTATTCTTCTTTAGATTGTTACTCCCCTTATAAAAACATGTGTGATATATTCCCTTGTCCCAAAGTACAATGGACTAAGCATCTCTTTGTCTTAATAGTTATTTAGTCAAAGTCATTTATATTCTAAAAAACACAGGGGAGTAACCATCTAAAGAAGTACCCTGTTTCAGATATTTTAATTCCTATAAACGTACATTTTGACATAAATTTGCTAAGGAAAAAGAAAATGGTTGACTGTGAACACTTTTTCTATTAAAATTTCTATATAAAATAAAAAAAATCTATATTTTAAATATAGTTTTTTCATTTTATATAGAAAGAGCTAATTTTTTATATCCTTAAATCAGTTTTGACATTACATAATGTAATATACATTTTGTATGCGAAAAGCTGAACATTTCTGATAAAATTCAAAAGAATTGTGGCATGATTATTCAACTATATAAATTGACAAATTTTATTTCAATGAGGGATTATTAAAAGAAAATTGTTACTTTCACAAAGAGTTATAAATTTGCAGTAATGATCGAATAGAATAATGGTATAAATTGTTAAAAAAAATTATTCTATAAAAGTAAAACGTTTTATTACATCAGTTACTTAGTCAACAGTATTCAAATAAAATAAAACAATATAATAACAATCTGTCATTCAGAACTGAACCAAACAAAAAAAAAAAAAAAAATCAAATTAATCTCATTTTAATCTAATCTACCCATTGAATGCAATACAAATTCGTCTCATTATTTTAATAGTTGTATTCAAATTTCAAGGTACTAAATTAGTAGACTTAAAAGACTATTTTTTAAGGAATGTATAAACAATTATTTGACATCTTTTAAAATCCCATTAACGCAGAAAATTAACAACAGTACATATATAAGAAATGATTTGATGTAGTTTTTCTGGAAGTTGAAAATATAATTAATAAAATCATTTATTAGTCGTGAGATAATTATACAGTATTTAATAATCGGTCTTTAACCTAAGACGCTATTTTTATTCTTGAACCGTAATTAAACCCAATAGTAAGCATTTAATCTAAACAAATGTAATCTTAAAAGATATGCTAAATCCAAAGACATATAATTTGTTTTTAAGGGTTTAACTGATTATCTTTTATCGCAGCTTGGTGACAACTCTTATTTTACAACCTCGACCAATTCAAAGGAAGGAGGAGGAACAATATTAGTTTTAAACACATTTTACCTTCCCTAACAATTAATTTAAAAAACAAAAAACATTACAAAGAACGACTCATTAGTAATGACGTTCGAGCATATCTACTAGATTGCTTCTCCCATGAAGTGATGCTCGAGATAATTAATTTAAATATTCGACACGGTTCATGGGTTAACGCTCCTCGATGTTTAAATGTTATGATTATATACTTTAAAACGCGAATTAATTATTAATAATTTAATTATTTAAAATAATAATTTAAATTTATTAATTCTTTAATATAATTA
>KZ651609.1:49590-60713 GCA_001010745.2 Gerris buenoi | reverse complement strand
TAATTAATTAATTAATTATTATAATAAAATATTTTAAAGAATTTAAAAAAATAGGGTATTTGAAAGATTTAAATTTAAATGTTAATAATCCAGGAGATAGAAATATGACTAACATTAATCAAGAAGGTTGTGTACAAGCTAATCTTTTAGTTCCTTTTAGGAATATGTGATCAGCTAAGTTTGTGGTGAGCGGCCATGTCCTGCCAATGTGATTTTCATGACTTGAGCACAATATTAGATAGTAGACCGAAAATCAAGATGATGTTAGTTTGCCACTTGATAAGAGACCTCCTTGGTTTGGAGTAATATTTGAATAATTAACCTATCAAGTGCCATCTATAAAAAAAGGTCGTATATAACGTTAACTTAATTTTAGGCCTACAAACTAATTTTGTACTCAGGATCATGAAAATCACATTGTCAACCATAATTGGCGGGACATAACCGCTCTCCACAAACTTGAAAACCCCCCTCGAAACTTGAACTTGAAGGTACATTCACTTCAACATATGGCCGCCATTTTGGATTTAATCAGATATTATTATCTTAGCTTCCAGTGGATTTAAAGATCTTAAATTTGGTACATAGACTTATTGTAACTAAAATTGAAAATTGAAGGTATTATAAATTAGAATAATTGAAAATGCATACAAAAATAATATAACCTACTTTTAGTAAAATACGAAATTATATAACAATAAAGATATATTGTTTTAATTATTATTTACACACAGCGCCAACTTCCAGACGGATAAGGTGCGCGAAGCGCACCGATCCGGCTAGTTAAATATAAAGGAATAAAAAATTACATCTTTCAACCAAAAGTTATTTTATGTAAAACCAGCTTTGAACCTCTAGAGGTGCCGTGAGTGAAATATTAAAGGGAAAGAGTGCGTTTAAGATTTTAGACAGAGTAAATACGACTAAAAAGTCTCAGAAGTATGGTTTTTCGTACCAATAGTAACCGGTTTGAATATTTGACATTTTGGTTTGACTATAAACACTTGAACTTTCAATTTTTACTGATAATGAGGGGTAAATGCCTAGCCGGACTAGGGAATGTAACCTCTTGCATTAAAAGCGAATGTGATAAGAATGAGCTACTGGGGAACCTAATTATTATTACAAAGGGTCAAAATTAAGCAAGTTTTCAAATTTAATAATAAAGAAAGAACCATGCTAAAATTTATTTGCCTACAATTAAATATGCTAATTAACGATAAATGTACATCGTTAATCTAATCTTAATAGGAATATTTATGACCAATTATTTTTTTAAGTAGCATTCTGTTGGATAACAGTTGTTTTGTTTCTATTAACGATTTAAAGGTTACCAGACTGAACTAAATTACAATCTAATTATAATCTTTCCTGCCCTTGTTTATTCCGAATAAAATTTATTTCTTTTTTGTTAAAAGGTTTTAGAAATAGTTTTAACACATTATTTACATTGCATCTAGGCCAATAAGAGGAAAGAATAAATCTCATAAAATAATATTCCTACAACTTATATAATTTTAAATTAATAACACAAAAAAAATTTAGATAAATAAATTTAAAGTTACTATATTAAGATAAAATTTTGTAAATTAAAGTCGGCAGTAAAGGGACTTCCTCAAGATCAAGGATTTTAGATCAAGGATCTCTTTCAAAGACAAAGTACTACTTCGACAAAAAGGGTAAAATTAATCTGTTCAAAAGATGTCAAAGAAATAAATTTGCTCTGAAAGATCTTTTGAATGCAATTTTAAATTGATAATCAAACATACTTAAATAAATGTCACAATAGTAGATCACTATAAACACAATTATAAATTAAATCGTGAGAAAACACAATGTGCTTTAAAAGTTTAACATGAAAATATAGATTACAAATTTAATATTCAGTCGAGTTAACAAGTTACAAATAATTTCAAGCCATTAATCATACATTTTGCAAAAGCTAAAACATAAAATTAAAAAAAAACTATCATAAATTGTCGTGGCAATTGAAATTAAATGGTTTAGATCTAGTTAAAATGTTAAAGCATTTTAGTTAATAACAGATCTCTGGTAAAAATCAGAAAGCAAACAATTTATTCCAATTATTTTAAAATTAGTTTGCAAAACTGAGGTAATAATTTAATAGCTAGCACACTAACTTATGATTCGTACAGTCTAAAAAGAGAGAAGAAAACATAAAACCAAAAGCTTACGCGCCTTTATAAACGTAGAAAAATAAGATACATTTTAGAAAATTCAAATGATATTCTTATACATATTTATTAATGTAGCATAAATAAATAGTATTCCGTCCAAATATTAAATAAATAGTTATTGAAAGTGTGATTAATAAAAATAATCCTTTTTATGAAAAAGTGATACAAAAGATAAATGCATATTACAAATACAATATATAAGAATATAATATTAAATGAATATTCCTATAATATTTTAATTACTTATTCAGAAATTAATGAACTTATTCAATTTAGTTAAATTATTTAGATGTTGGACACGAATACAAATCTAGGACAGTATTATTTCCTGCCGTTCATTAGAATTTCATATAAAGGCTTTTTTATATTAAATAAATTATTCTTGATTTGGCTTAAAAAATAATAGTTATTTATTAAAATAAATGCCTCTGTAAAAGCATAATTGATAAATTAAAAGCATAAAATAAAAGCATCATTGATTTAACTCTCTCATTATTTCGCATGATAGTGGTCCGATTCTTTCAATAATTTTCATTTCTATAAAATTAATATTATAATAAAATTATAATAATCAGTAGTTTTCTTATTATAGTAACACTGTGTTCATCAAAGCAATGAAGCATCAAATTCAAGGACTACGGGTAACGATCGAAATCAACAGTCCAAAACTATGATAATGATAGTAATTTACTCTTCACCCAGAATATATATTTTATGGGTCTTTTGATCTTTCCATAATCTCACGTAATAAGTGATAATATCACATGGAATAAATTTAAAAATTAATAATCAACCTGTAAGAGTCAGTAAAATAAGATACTTTCGAGTAGTTTCATGATATATCAGTCAAGGCTATCTTTATGAGTGTTAAAACTCTGTACTTTCAGAACAAGATTCTGTTTACTGTTCACTCTGACATGAAAGTAGTAAGAACAGGTATAATTCAAAGTATATATACTGATTATAAGAAAAAGTAACTATTGCTTCAACAATCTAATTATTTTTATTCAATTGTAGATATTAGAAAGGAAGTAGGTGGAATTTCATGCACATTATAATTGTTAGGCATACAACATACAACCGGATACTAATTTTCAAGGTTTATTTCTTATAAAATGGCTTCAAATTAAAAATAAAATATTTTATTTATATTGTTTTACAACTAGATATAAATATCTAGTTCTGTAATGACCTGAACCTATCGGTTATAATTTATTTATATACTTCCTCATATACGCAGTGCATACAAAGAGGCAGTGTTATGTTGGAGCAACATTTCAATTTTTTCCCAGACTCTAAAAACAGTACGTCAATCCCCATCGTAGACATGTACAGTTTAAAGTACCAAATGGGTTACGATAAATATTTGGGATCATATCTCGATGCAAAATAAAAATCTTGTATTTCTAATTAATAAGTAATAAATCAGAAAATAAACTTTTACTAACAAATTCTATTTAATTTAATGTTGTAAACAGGAATGCAAGGACCACCTCCTATAGGTGCTGGAAGTCCTGTTGGACTCCCGCTAGAAGAGAAGCTTTTACCTCAGGTAAATATCTTGAAATTATAGAACCATTATATGAAGGTAAAATAATTATGATTACTGGTAATAATTTATACAGGGTGCGGCAAAAGTTCGGCAACGGCTAAATATCTCCGTTAATATTTGAGATATCAAACTGCGGTTTGTTGCTATCTTCATCATGCATAAAAATCTACTTTTTTGGTGGGTACCCAATTTTCCACCATTTTTGTTGCCGCTATATTGGATTCAACTTTAAAATTTCAAATTGGAACCCCTATACTGTGATACATATTGGAAAGGCCTTGAAAAAAGAAAACATTTGCCGCAAACTAGAGCTTTTTATCTATCACCGTTTCAAAATGGCGGCCAGTTGAAATTACTAAATTAACATTTTTGACGTTTAATTTCGGCCAAAGCAAAGGTTTTAGGGGGAAAATGCAGGCGTAAATTTATCTTATTTTAGGGTAAAAAATTAAAGTTCAATGCTATTTTTTCCAAATTCTTATTTTTATTATTATAGTACAGTAAAATTAGGCTCCAACCCAAACAACCAAAAAAAAGTTCTACCCCACGCCAAATTGTTCTATGCCCTCCTCGTAGTAAGTGATAAAAAGTTGCACGATTTGCAGCGTCGGGTTTGGCGGGGAGGGGGGAGGAAAAGGGGGTAAAAGGGTATTTTTAATAGTTTTTCGCAAATATCTCGAAAACTATGAGGTTTAGTGCTAACTTTGTTATATACAAAATCAATCTGCTTTAAATTTTGAACAGAAATGGACTTATGCATTTTTGTGTTAAAGTTAACGAATACGGAGTTATGAAGCTGAGAAAATAATACTATTTTCCATTTTACTTGAAACGTTTTGGAAATATTTTTTTTATTACAGTTAGGGTTGAGAGCCTAAATTTGCATCTTCGAAATGACTGTTCGAAAATTGGCAGTTTTTCCAAAAAAATTGAAATTTTAAATATTGCTCTTGTTTCAGGCCCAATATCGGCATAAAACCGCTCACCTACGAGAAAAGCCATAGGAAACGAAGTTTTAGTAAATTTATTTGGCTTTCAGACAAGCACAAAATGAAACCTGTAGACGAAATAGTTTTCCTGCAATCGTAAAAAAACCAAAAAAATCTAAATTTTATGTTTTAAAAAATTAGCCTAAACCACTTCCAAAAACAATTTTCGGGCATTTGATGGAAGAAAAATGTGTGGAATCATGTTTTAAGGTGGAAAAGTGTAATTAAGACCAAGTATTTATATTTAAAAGTTCCAAGCAAAATAGAAAATTGTGATATGTTTACCCTTCATAACTCCGCAATCCTTAACTTTAGCACAAAAATGCATAAGCCTATTTCTGTTCCAAATTTTAAATAGATTAATTTTGTATATAACAAAGTTAGCGCTAAACCTCATAGTTTTCGAGATATTAGCGAAAAACGATTAAAAATACCCTTTCACTCCCCCCTCCCCATCAAACCCGACGCTGCAAGTCGTGCAACTTTTTATCACTTACTACGAGGAGGGTATAGAACAATTTGGCGTGGGGTAGAACTTTTTTTTTTGGATGTTTGGGTTTGGACTTTTTTGGATGTTTGGGTTTGGACAATTTTTTAGCTAATTTTACTGAACTATTATGTATTTGGTTGCTATAGCAACCATTATTTATATTAATAAAGAAGCAACTTCTTCGTACCTTTTACTTTATCTCCATATCCTTTCATCATAAGTAGAGTAATCCTTTCTTAGTAATCAATAAAATACATTGCATTTCCAACATTAAAATGGCGGTTGATGAAAATTTCAAAATTGCCATTTTCAACGCTAGATGGCTACTAAAATAGGGCTTTAATAAAGAAAAGAATTAAATTACCCTATTTTAAACTCAAAAATTAAAATTGGTTTAAAAAAATATGTTTAATTACATTTTGGTAGCGAAAGTAAAATGACTATGTGCGTTGCTATAGTAACCATATCAAAATTTGGAAAAAAAAAATATTTTTTTAAAAATAAACATTTTATTTTTTTACCCTAAACTAAGACAAATTTACTCTTACATTTCTCTCCTAAAAACTATACTTCGGCTGTAATTAAACGTCAAAAAAGTAAAATTTCTAATTTCAACAGGCCGCCATTTTGAAACTGTGAAAGATAAAAAGCTCTTTTTTGCGGAAAATATTTTCTTTTTTCAAGGCCTTTTAAAAATGTATCACAGTATAGGGGTTCCAATTTGAAATTTTTAAATTGATCCAATATGTATATGTGTGTGGTAACCAAAAAGGCGGGAAAATGGGTACCCACCAAAAAAAAGTAGATTTTTATGCATGATAAAAATTGCAACAAACCGCAGCTTGATATCTCAAATATTAACGGAGATAATTAGCCGTTGCCGAACTTCTGCCACACCCTGTATTTTTTCCTCAATAAAAATACACAGTCAAATAAAAAGTATAATATATTTTACTTTGAGAAATCAAGAGGATTTATTTCATTATTTAACTTTAAAATTTATATTTTTGTCTGTTGCAGTACCTAAAAGAGTTGGGTTATTCAACTCATTTAGTAGGCAAGTGGCATCTTGGTTCATATTTGTTAGATTATACACCAACAAGACGAGGTTTCGACACGCATTTTGGCTTTTGGAACGGCTACATAGGGCACTATGATGGAATCCACTCAAAAGAAGTAACTATTAAAAATTATTATCTTCAACAACTATTATCATATTAGGTATAGCTCGTAGGGGACAGCGGTTGACTCGCCTATCAATCAGGTTAAGCATCTGGCGTGTGGTCAATAGTGACTACACAGATCTCAGTTCAATACTTAGGCCACGAACCCTAACCACCTAAGATCAAAGAGGTTGGCAAGGTACCTTTAGGTGTAAAAGCCCTCAGGAAAATCATCAAATCAAATTGAAGATTAAAAAAAAAAAAAAAATCAAGGGAACTGTACAATCGTTCTTTATGAGTTTAAAGAAATATTAGTAGTAAGCGTAAATTCAGAGATATTTTCTATAATAACACATTATAGTACTTAGAAACGGAAATTATAACATTAAAGTAGTATATTAATATTTTCATATGCTTCTTATTATCTTTAAAAGGTCTTTAAGGTAAAAAATATATCACGTGTTAAATAGGAGGTAACACGGGAGGTAAGGATATTTTTAAGTATTAAAGTCGGACGAGTAGTTTTTAAGACATAGTGGTTCAAAAATATAAAAGCTAAAGCTCGGTGCAGGGATTGGCCACACAAGGGAAGCCGAGGCTCTGTGGCGTTGTTGAAAAACCAGCAAGGATCGCCAAGCCACGCACCGGACCATCTTAGTTCCTCAGCACAGATCATAGAAGAGGTGAAGTTCAATAACCAAACAAGTTCAGCACAGGTTAATTTTTGGTTAAGGTTAAGGCTCAGCACAGGTTAATTTTTGGAGCGGCGCGGCGTGAGGACATAAGGTCTTAAACGAATCTATATAACTCACTACTCGGACTTTTACCAATTTTTTGTTTGTTTTGTTTTTGCCGTGGTGCCTTAAAAAATAAAATTTATTTCTCCCTTTCTCCATAAATGAAAGATAATTTATCCCTTACATGGCCCGGTATAGCATAACCATAACCACTCTACCCCAGAAAGCTCACGTCCTCGGCCCATGCCTGGCCCGTTCTAACATAATCAGACCTTCAAAGGGCTGTTAAATACTTTCCTTGTTTAAATGATTTATCAAAATAGACCAGTTCAATATATGTAGTTAATAAAAGCTGTTTCATTAAATGAAACGAAGCTGGCAAATTTGAAATATAACCGGGTAAATAATTAAACAGTCATCAATATTTCAAAGATTTTCCCAAGAGCCTATAACTAAGAACCAAACACTACGCGGATTCGATTTTTAGAGGTGATTTCTCAAAATAGCGTCGATATTGTAATGTAAAGTAGAAAACTCTAGGTATCTATTCTGGATGGTCTAAAACTATTTCCAATCATAAGAAGAAAACTGTAATATATATCGTAAATTTAAAATGACTCATTTAAAAGCAATAATATTCCTCTATTGAATGACTCCATATCTTCCCTCTTAAAATTACAGAGATCGGAATTTTTTCATTCTCTTTCTAGGTGAATTGAACGATCTTTTGTTTGTGAATATATTGATAATTAATTATAATAGCAAAAACGACGATGACCTAAAAATGCATCTCTTCTATTACATAGAATGAAATCTATAATTTAAGGATGATTACAGCGTAAAGTTAACAATGTCAGGATAGTAATAAACAAGATATTGAAAGAACTGCATTGTTTATATCAGCATTCAATATTTATTTTATTCACACCTCATTGTGAATTACATTTTTCCTTGACGTAATTCACATGCAGCTGAAGATAAAAGATGCAAATCTAATGAAAACAAAAATGCAATAGATATGATGATTGAATAGAATAAAAATAGTATCTTTAAAATTCTCTTATTAAAGATACAGTTACTAAAAAATCGACAGGAATCACAAACCGTGAAAGTGCATTATATATAGGATCTTATACACAATGCAAAAATGAAGAAAGCATTAAAAAAAGTATATCGAGCACAATGCAATAAACCCTTTTAAGCATGCTTTGCATAAAAAGTCATTACTTCTTAAATTGGTTAACACAAGTAAAAATCTGGTGAACGAGCGTTAATCCTTTATTTCGAACATTTGGGCATTTAAAAGTGCTTTTTTGATTGTTTGTCTAAACTATAACTGGCGTAAAAATTGATATATTTGTGGCAACTATAGAGTTGCAGTTTGCGGTAGTATAGTTTTTGGAAATTTGCCCCTCGATATTTTCAAGATAACGGCCAATATGGTGGACGTATAAAAAAGGTTTTATCTAGCTTGACATGATATACATCGTTTCAATGGTCTTGAAGAGTAGAAACAGAATATATACTTATATCATAAGGAAAAAAAAAATATTTGCTGTCAAGTTGAAATAAATATGGTCGAAATAAGGGTGTTAAAAAAATGTATGCTTATGAGCGATGTTGCATAAAATCTTTAAGCTATGGACGATTATAGAGAGGGAGAAAAATCAATCATTCATACTATAACAATATCTTTAAAACGGACACCACACTGATGACCAAAAACACAAAAATTATCAATTATATGACTCGCGTATACAAAAACATTAAATTTTTACTTTTCGATAGCAACCCCGTTTCTCTATGATATATTTTTATTGCAAGGGTATTAAAAACATCAAACAACTCAACGGACGAATGTAATCGTTTATAGGCTTGATAGGCTTCCACTTAATTACTTGAAATGATCTCGTTAGCCAAACATACATCGTAATGCTAAATTAGTCGAACTTGACTAAAGCAGACGGCAAGATTTAAAAAACCCTCAACACATTACTGTTATGACAAATAGTATTGAATTTAAGGCCGCCTAACGCCTAATATGCTTTTAAGGTTTCTGTACCAAGTACAAAAAGAAACCTTATATAACGGCTCTGTCTGTCCGTCTGTCCGTTGGTATCGTTTGTCCGTTGGCTTGTTTCAATTCATAAACTACATATTACACCCGATAACTTTAACCAAGTCGTACAGAAACCGGCGATTATCGCCTCACGTACTTACGTGAAGCGCGTCTTACTTGTTTGTAATAAGGACATCTTTATGATTTTGTTACAAGCTACTTTTAAACTGTATACACGGCACGCTTTTCTATATCATATCGTTAGTCATAAGGAGTAGGAATCGTCCTATTTTTGTTATGATATATGAGTAATTTATACTTTAAAAATTCGCTTGTTTCTTTTGTATTGAAAGTTGTTTTATGTTTCCTTTAAATAAAAGTTTCACCACCGAATCATATGTCTCAAGCCAAAAAGTAGAAATATAATAGAAGAAAACCGAAACCGAAATTACGCCGAAGAATAAATCGTGATAATTATATTAACGCCACCTGAAATTTAAGACTATAAACACCAACACTAGTTTCTCAATCAGTTCATATGGCTTATACCTGACAGGTAAACCGGTACAGGTACCTGTTCAGGTTTACCTGACAGGTATACCGCAACGTGTATCGCCGGCTTTATAAATATAAACTGCATATTAATATTTCTTTTTCTTTTTTTTAGCTATCAGGCTTCACGGGTGTTGACTTTCATCGTCAACTGGAGCCAGCTTGGAATGAATCATATGGACGATATATAACTGATGTAATAACCGACGAAGCAGTACGATTAATTCGTAACCACGGAAGCAAATCCGGGATGTTTTTATACTTGGCTCACGCAGCTCCGCATACTGGTAACCCAAGAGATACTCTTAACATGGAACCACCTTACGGCAGAGGTCTAGGAGCGAGAGCAAGAAACATCAGAGACCCAAAAAGGAGGATTTGTGCAGGTTATTAATTACCTTATACTTGATTATTCTTAGTTAATTAATTCAATATTTTTTAATGTCACTTGAAGCGTTGAATTTTATTTTTGCTTTGAATATATACTCAATAATTTTCGATGTAATTACTTTTTATGCTTTAAGGTAAGTACCTAAAGTTCTAAATCATTTTGATGATATCACCAGGTTATGTCCAGACATTAAAATTGAAAGTAGCAACATAAAAACCCTCTTTAATTAAAAACAATTAATTGATTTGTTTTGTTTCAGATATGCTTAAAGTATTAGATGATTCAATAGGCACAGTGATAACAGAACTGAGCAGAGCAGATATGTTAGATAACTCTATTATTACTTTCATATCGGATAATGGAGCTCCAAGTGTTGATCTCGTTTACGGCTATGGCAACGGTGGATCTAATTGGCCTTTAAGAGGGGTTAGTAAAACATAAAAATATACTTGATTATCCTAAAATATTTAATATTTGAAAAGAATCGTCCGTATTAATGAGGCACATAGCTTCCTAGCGTCCTACATCGTACTTTAATGTTGTTTTTTTTTCTTCCGACCCATTATTGTCTAATTTATTTCATTTTTACCCTTTTGCTTCTGAGCTTACCGAAGGTAACGGAAGCATTGTGTTCACTTTTGAGAACGAAAAACTTTTATGTCTCCGATTTGAAAAATTCCAATACAGAAATCCGTTTCAGACATCAGGGAACATTTCTGGTCTCGTGTCTGTCTGTCGTTCTGTGTGTCAGCGAATTCTAAAACGTAAGACGATAACTTGAGTAAATGTCGACCGATATTGATGAACTTTGGTAGAAATGTTCATTTTAGCAATGCCCAGGACGAGTTTGTTGGACAACGTTATCCGTCTAAGCGTTCACGCGCATCACTTGCATAAAAGTGAACTTCAAATTTAAAATTGAAATTTCAGGTCGGGGAAAAATCAAACTTTATCTATTCAATGAGATAATTTTTTTTTTTT
Source organism: Gerris buenoi (assembly GCA_001010745.2). Lineage (NCBI taxonomy): Eukaryota > Metazoa > Arthropoda > Insecta > Hemiptera > Gerridae > Gerris > Gerris buenoi. The sequence continues at coordinate 49,601 of KZ651609.1, read as the reverse complement.
TTTTAAATGAA
>KZ651609.1:22984-49478 GCA_001010745.2 Gerris buenoi | reverse complement strand
GAGAAAAAAAAAATCATTTAATAAGATTTTAATTTTAAAGTATTTTATAAAACAAAAAGTAAACATTTTTATATTAAAAAAAAATAAATAAATAAATAAATAAATATATACTATTAATAATTCACCAAATAAGTTTAATCATGTGAAAATTAAATGATGGATAGTAATTATATGAATTTCAATGCTAAAATTAAATAGGAGAATCAGCTGGTAGCTGAGTCGTGTATTGAATGGTATTGACAACTAATGTATAATCATATGGATGAGTAGATCTACATTTAGAAATTATGATTTCTCTTTTAACTTTTTGTTTGTTTTACTGATGAGTCACTATGATAACCGTCGTGAAGGTTATGTGTGAAGATGACATTATAGATTTAGACATTAAACAATAGTTAATCAATGAAATGTGTAAACACCAGCCTTATTTAATTGTACTTTATCTAGGGCAACACTGGAGGAAATCATGAGTGTTCATGATTCCCTTCTTTCTCATTACTCCCTGTTCAACCCGACCTAGTGCAATGAGTAACTTTCCTCCCAGTAAACTAGGGAGAAAAGTAAACTTTTTTCCCGCTGGAGGTAAAACAATTTAAAGCCAAGTAGCTATGTGACCAGAAATCCACAATTTTTTTCAAAAAATTTGAATAGGTTACCTACCGTAAAATTAATAAAATTAAAAACAGTAACCGAACTATTTGTACTTTCGTCAAACTAACCAATAATACAAATCATATTATAGGCGAAATCTTATTAAGAATACATTTTCAAATTTTGGTTTGACAAGGGTAAAATCTTTAGCACAGTAGTACATAGTAAGCAACTTAGCACCTTCGCCTGGTGTTTTGTGTAACCTGAACAATCAACCTTTGACCAAATATGTTACAGTAAGCAAAAAGCAAGTTTTTTGGCAATTTTTTCGCAGGGACTGACCATGAAGGAAGAGTAAGTAGGTAATTTTTCAAAGGGGGAGGGGGGGGGGCGTAAAAATAGTGCCTAGGGGCGGCAACTTGTTAAATCCGGCCCTGACTAGAACTGGGCACTCAATGATTGATACATTTAGATAATATTGTTGACTTAATTACTTCTATTATATTTAATTAGTATTAACCATTAGGTAAATATATCGTCTTTCTATTTCAGGAGAAATTATCAGCTCACGATGGAGGAATTAGAGTTAACGCGGTGGCATGGAGCCCACTATTCAAAAATCCTGGTCGGGTTTCTCATCAACTGTTTCATATGGCTGATTGGCTTCCTACTCTTGTTACTGCAGCAGGTAAATACCACGTTATCTATGTTTTGCATCTATAACCAACAATTTTAGGGTTATATATTGTTACTTATTAATTAATTATTTATTTCATATTATTTTTTTTAGGAGGGAAAAGCAAGAACATTCGCAATATTGATGGAGTAGATCAGTGGGAAGCATTGACAAGTGGTAACAGTTTTCCTGCTAGATCCACCATGTTAGGTGATTTGAATTCGTATGCAGAAGCCATTTTTAGCGGTCCATGGAAATTAGTCAAAGGTAAACAAAACTCAAACATGATATTGGAACAATTAACCATAAAGTTAAAAAAATATAGTGCGTAATTTTGAGAGAAAATTGAGGGGTTTTTTTTAGCTATGAGGGTGGGAGATGACAATACTATGTATTTAGCAAGGATGTTATAAAATACGGATAGAGCGCTAGGCGATAAAGTGTCGCCACGAACTTGGAAAATCGGGTAGGATAGATTACCTTCCCGTAAGATTGTACAATGGTTATAACTGCAGATGATCAAGAAGGTTATGCTTAAAATGCTAGATTTTAACGTAACCTTTCATAGGTTTGTTCCTCAGAGCCAATAGTTGACAAACGATTGAGAACAGTCGGGAAGAAATTCGTCCTACCTGTGCGCGCGCACACTGGTACTGGTAGTTTGATGTAGATTTTTTCCAAGTTCTTGGCAATACTTCTAAATCGGCCCTTCTTAACCCAGGAGGTATGCTTTAGTGCTCTATCCCTATTATATAACATCCTTGGTATTTAGAAGCGGATACTAAAAAAAATCAATTAAGAATAATATGAGAGTATATATTAGTAAGTAAGTATGTAGTAGTGAGTATCATATTATTAAAAGATAAGCATGTGGCATGTGAGCTATTATAAATGACTAAATTATCAATTAATTAATAGATATGCAACGCTCAAATTGCTCTTAAAATACAGCTAAGCTTTGAGAATCTATTTTACCTTGATAACGGATTTTGGAGGGGTTTCTTTTTTGCCTTCTTACTCATCTTTGATTCAATCCACACCCTTTCCCCAAATCTCATTATGTGCTTTCTTATGTACAGATTATCCAACCGCTGGAGATGGAAGCAACTATACGTCAACAGACTACTTCGTCGGGATAAGTGGAAGAGGAGTAAATGCATACAACGTGACAGAAGTATGGTCCAGCCCAACGGCAGTGGAGACTAGGAAGGCTCAGGATTGCATAACAGCAGAATCTAAATATCATTCACTGAGGGATGAAGCTTCAGTAAAATGTCCGGGAAGGCCGACAGGACCAGCACGTCCTTGCAATCCTAACTACTGCCTCTTTCATATCGAAGATGATCCTTGCGAAATCAGAGATCTGGCAAGACTAAACCCGGACATTGTTGATAAACTTAAGGATTTGATACAGCCTTACAAAGCGAGAGCTAGACCAAAGTTATCTGCTCCAACAGATCCTAGAGCGAACCCCGCGTGTTTCGGCAATAATTGGGTAGCATGGCAGGATCCCGTATACACCTCTCAATCCACATGTAATACACCATTCTTCAATATGTTACTGTCTGTATCTTCGCTCTTCAGAGTGTACTAATAACTGATTCTATTTTATAGGTGAAACAACCTCTGTACATTCCTTAGATTCGATTATACCAAGTTCGTTATCGCTAGATCATCTTTCCGGTTCGTATTTAAAAACAATCAATAAAAGAGTAATGCACCTGCTACATTAGTTCCACAACCTTATGAACATATGTTTCACACTATTTTAAAATTCCGTATCACCCAAAAGCTATTATACACTCACGAATCTTCAAGCATGTTTAATTTATTTATCTTTTGCTTATCACAAAAACTTCTTACAGCACACTTTCAAAATTTCGTTGAAATTATGTTTCACACACAAAACTTGTTTGCTTACCATAATGATGTTTATTATTATTATTTCATTTCTTTTTTTAAAGCAAAACTACTTATTTGTGCAATATATTTTATGCTTATTTTACTACTTCGACTAAATTTCTGCTAATATGCATAACCCTTTTTTTAAATGCTATATTTAACAATATCATTTATTTTACTATTTACTCTTAAGTTGTTGATAGGATAAATACTTTTGATTCATTAAAAATAAATATAGGCCAATACTGAACTTGTTTATTTGTACAGAGTTTAAATAAAAAAACTTTTTTTTTTTAAATTTCATTTTTCATTAATTTTACTAATAATTGAATAATACAAACACGGCAAAAACGGAAATATTGATCTCAAAGTTTTTACAATTTGTTTGATTATCACCGCCGATTGAAGGTGTAAAGCAATTATAAACCTAATCTCTACTGAAGCTAATAATTTAATACATATTAATATGTGCACTTCTGTATAATTGCTTTTATTAATTTATAAGGATTAATAAATCAATATGTAAATTTATAATATAATATAGTTATAATATTCTAACAAATTTTAAATAAAAAGTTCCTAAGTTTTGAGAGCCATAATCATTTCATTTAATAAATAGATGTAACAATACCTAATTTTGTTTGTTTTATTGGTTAATGAAACATGAGAAGAGAAAAGTATAATGTTCCGAAGGGTAATATATCCACATAACTCGGAATTTTGTTAAAATAAATTAAATAAGAAGAGGACAGCTTAGCGGAATTGACGACATTATGTCCTAGGGACTGTGACTGTTAAGAAATAAAACCCGTAACTTAGAGATGTAGAATTATTATCAGAGCTTTATTCAAAAGGCCTGAGAATCCATAAGTGATCTAAAATTAATAAAAAAAAAAAACTAAGCTTAAATTCTACATATTAAGTTTACAATATGCGTCTACTAAGTGATATATTTTTTTTTTCAATAAAGATAGTTTTGTTCGATGACCTGCTAATAATATTTAACTATTCAAAAATAATTTCCATTATTTCATTTTTTATTCTTAAGTGATGATACATGATACTTAATCTTGTTTCAATTCAAGGAGGGGAAGATAATATAGAATATATCAATCACACCTCTGTTCTGTAATAAATAAATATTAATGTCGATTGAGGAATTAATGAAAGAAAGAGAATTAATAAATTAAGTACTAAAAAGTAATGAAGGAAAAAAATAAATACAACCAAGTGAAATATCTGTACTGAAGTGAAACATACAGTACTATGCAAAAAGTTGTCGGGAAACAACACGTTTAATGTTTCTACATTTATGTCATTGTAATCAATTAGCTATCAAAAACTTGCACTCATATAAATCCATACCTATAAAAAAATAACAGCATAAATGTATGCTATATTTTATATTTTTAAAATAGATATAAATGTACCAATAAATTTTAACTTTCTTATCACCCATTTTGTGATACAAGTTTGTTTATATACATTTAAGACTACAAGCTGTAAAATGAAAAAGGCTTGAACAATGTAAAGCACATAAAAAATTACAATCCACAATTGTTTCACACTATTTTGTCAGAATGTAAAAGTTAAAAAAAAGTCGTACCAAGAACTTTATCTTATTATGCATGATAATAAAAATATCTTTTTAATTTATTTGTAACCGCTCTTTATCATATTTGTGTAACTACTTCTATTAATGTAGTGTTCAACAATGACGAAACTATATTGCACCTTCGTGTAAGGCACTTAATTACATATTTAAAAAAAAAAATAAAGAAGTGAAACTAAAAATTAATTTATTTCCAGGTTTGAAGTGCAATGGAGGTGGTAAATATTCACCTAAAGATGGATTGACACATACAATTATCATAATGTTTTTAGGGATCGTGTTTATGGTATTTTTCTGTGTTTTAATTCCATTTACCATTCGAACAAGTCATCTTAGTAAGGAATATTTGAAAGATACTGTAATTGAGATTCATAGCACTTGAGATTCATAAATAGTTCATATAAACAATAAGAGTAATGATACATGAAATTACACTATTGCTGTACTCTTTGTAAAAATAATAAGTTGGTTAAAAAAAAGATAGAAAGGAAAAAAATTAATTAAGTGGCATCTTTTATAAAAAGTAAGAGCAAAGCCATACTAAAAGATCTTATGAAGCCTATAATCAGATATAAGTTTCTTTGAGAAATTGTTCGACCAATAAGTAAAAATCTGGGCCAGAAATCTCTCCACTACAACTTAAAAACACAAGAGCTTGCAAATGATTTCACGTAACAATAATTAATCACAAAAGTTAGGTCTTCTAGGAAGGACCCGGTACACGAGAATAGCTGCCTGAGAAGTCTGGGTTACGATAACCAAATTAGTTGCTGATTTGAACTCAGGAAAGCTAATCCTGTGACAGAAAATACCGGGGAAAAATAAAAACTTGGGTCTTAAATTGTTTAGGTTAGAGTGGAGCTAGAGCCTATTAGACTCAAGCACATGATTTAATATTAATACCCAAATTTGAATATTTTTAGCACATGATTTGATTAATACCCAAATTTGAATATTTTTTCCCGGTATTGCCTGTAATTAAACTCTACTAAGCAACCTAATGATAAGATGAACTAAGAAAGTAGAAGTGCAGCATTATGTAAAACTTCATGTTAGTGTTTTGTTTTATTATTATTTAATATGTATCATTATTATTATATTTAGTTTCTATTTTCATATTTTAATTGACTTGTACTTTCCTTGGGATTTGGACATATTTGAGAGATTGCATGAAAAGGGTTTTAATTATTATTTGAAAATTAATTGATAAATCTGTCGTAGCTTGACCACCTATTACTAGTTGTCCGATTGTTTTTTTTTTTTTAACTGTTCTTTTTTATATTTTAAGAGCCTGTGTCGATTTAGTTTTTTTTTATAGTCAAATTAAAAAAAATTGGGAATATCCAAATTCGAGCTGAAATCAAGTTAAAAAATTCGCATTTGGTAACTAATACAATCGATTAATTATTAGTCATACTACCAATATTAATTTTGGCTATCGTGCTATTTGAGTCCATTTTGGACTTTTTCTGTGTGGGGTATTATTATCCTTACGAATAAAATAAATAGATAGTTATTGTAATTCTATATACAAAAGGCCTGATGTTCCTTTGACTAACATTTCTTTTAGTGAGGAGGATCCTCTCTTCTATGTAGTAGAGATAATGTCCCTTTGCCTAACAATTATTCTAACGACTTTGTTAAAATTATTAATTTAAATTGCAATTAATTTAGCACCAAAACACCACTTTAAATTTTATGAATACAGATTTTCTTTAGCGTTTATAATATATGGATTGTGTAGTTTTAAAGCGTTGTTGATTGCGTCAGTGATAAGTACGAGTAAAAGCTTTATTTTTTCAACTAAAAACATTTTCTATGTATATTTTCATGTGCTTATGTGTGTGCATCCATCATGAGGTTTTTAGCAACTCAATGTGTATTTTCTGTAAAACCTGTAAAACCCCCTTATTCCAACATTTCCAAGTGGACATTTCAAGTATTCCTTTTAAAAACTATTGTCGGAATTGAAAGCCTACATTGGCACAAGTTTTCAAAATTAAAAAAAATACAAAAGTCAATCGACCAACAAGAAATAGATGGGCAAGATACTACATACCTATTTACTAATTTGGAGCATTTATTTACTTATTTATTTACCAAGGCGAGGGAGCATGCTATATTATATTGGTAACTTCATATAATTTTTGGTTGTATTACTTCTTGGATTGGATATTATTCAACATTTAATTATCATAAGCAGGGCTTTATTAAGGGGCAACTGAAATAGGCAGTAGGCTAGCACAATTATTATTATTTTTTTTTTAATATGCCTCATAGATTGTCAGTGTTACTTTGATTTGATAAGACAATTATTTATTTATTAAGACTTAATTTCTTGTTGCTTCTTTATTATTATTTTTCACATACACACTCTTATCTGTAGATAATTTTTAGACTAAACTAGAATCAAAATATGATTAAAGAGATAATTATTAGAATTTTCTTCAACAAGTTTGTTAACGATCCTATCTACATAAAATAGATTATTTCACTAGGCTTTAAAAACCTTTTAACCAAAGGAAAATTCAGTGCTGTATGGCATAGGCTAATAGGGTACATCACTAATACCTAATGTAACATTAACTTTTCTTTTTATTCTTACAAATGAATTATTTACATTATATATTTCTATATAAGAGGCTAATGTGTTGACTGCTATTCGTAATAGTTCTAACTTGGGAGAAGAATATGGAAACATAATAAAGAAAGGAACCTCAAAAACTGAAAAATTAGAAAATCAAAATATGAATAAAAATAATTTAGTTCCACACATAGCAGAGACTAGAGACAGATTATAATCTTCTATTTCTCAAAATTAGTTTTAGAAATAGGCTAAATTAAACAATGCTATATTGGTGTCTGCATTAAATATTAACAAAATTGGTTTTAAAGGCAAGCAAGATTTTATATTAGTTACCAAAATACTTAGATACATAAATAAAATGTTTAAAAAGAAGAATGTGCAGAATGAGCTATGAATAGAAGTTTTATATGGAAAGGAGTCTAATACAAGAATATTAGTTGCTTGATTTGATAAAAGAATGCGCCACTGCCTACGTTCTAACGCTGAGTTTGTAAAAGTTTTTTTCTTTCACATAACATAATCTATTAATAATTTTGTTCTTATTTATAAATTTATTTTCTTTATCATATTAAAGGTATTGTTTTATTATCTTAATAAAACAATGGGGTTCCAAAAAAAATTAAATTATATAAGTGTTTTAAAAGTAAAACTTAGTAATAATAACAATGCAATTATAACTACAGATTAATTATAATTGTAATCATACATTATAATAGCCATTTATTTTTATTTTTTTCATACAAGGAAAATTAAAAATTTTATAGCAGATTTATAGCTTCAACATATTTTAGGGTAAATATTAAAATCAAATTTTCAAGGACGGACCAAACTTTTCCTTATGGATATCCTTCTTTCCTGTACTAATTCTAAACTAGAAGATAGTCTGGAAAAAAGTTCAATGTTGCAGGAAAAATATGTTTTAATCATCAAGCTTGGGTTTAGGGATCCTAGGCATCAATCAAAAATAATTTGTAATAAATTAGCCTTCAAGTAAAATTATATTAATTTTCCTATTATTACCGTTAAGTGATACTGTTCATGATAACACGCTTTGCTAATATAAACTTAAAAAAATCTTAAATCTTTTGACCATATAGAACTAATTAAAACTATGCCTTATTAAAACCAGAATACTATACTATAAATTAATAGTAGATAGTAGCGTTAATTATTCAATGCGGAAATAATTCCTACCAAAAAGTATGCTAGTTTTCCCCAACGTGGGAGCTGTGGAAAAGGCTAAAGGGGTGAATATATACTCCCTTATTTACTCCCTTCAAAATTTTGAAAAAACAATACTTTGAATGCTATGAGAACTTGGACACAAAAATAACCCTAATAGTCTAATTTTTGATCCAATATGACTGTCCTGGGTTTTCCCCCTCGGCAGAGCTGAGTAAAAGGAGAAAGGGGTAAAAATGTACCTCCTCCCCAAGGGGGGTTTTTTCCGCTCATATCTTCTAAAATAATAAAAAATTTGAAAAAATAAAAATAAAAATAAAATAAAATAAATAAATAAATAATAATATTGAAACAAAAATTTTCTCCCTCCCTCCATATCCACAGCTCTGCCGATGGGGAAAACACAGGACCCAGCCATATTGGGTAAAAAATTGAATCATTAAAAGATAAAAGAACCTTTTGTAGGAATTATTTTTTGATTATTCATTATTAATTCGATAATGATTTTTTGAGTCTAACGCTCCTGGCCTATTATTTATTACGATTATATTATTTATTTGCAATTTATTTAAATTGAAAAAAATTCAGTAGAAATAACAAATTTTATGCACACTTTAACTTTTATTTCATTCATAACTTTTGGCCCAGTGCGTTTTTTCCTTATTATTAGACAAAATAATGCACTACACTAAAGTGAATACTAAATTAAAGTGTGTACAAAATTAGTGAACTGCTAAATTCTAGTTTAGTTAGTGGCCTACTCACTTTCAGATATTTATATTAACTTAATTGTGAGCTAGAAAAACCCTAGTTGTCTTGAATTGGATAAAATGGAAATCCTCTTTCCAATAAATATTTGCTTGCACTTAAGAAGGAAAATTAATATTTACATAGTTTAATAAGCTAAACTAATTAGAGGAATACTTAGAACATTTATTTATGAAATGCTTTTACATTTATTTCATTGAGTGGTGCCTGGTTTTCAGTTGCAAATATACAGTGCTACTAATTTTTTTTTATTTCTATGCATGGTTTTAGCATAATAGATAGTATTTAATTTATCAATTTATATTAATGTTGCATGTTCAGAACTTTCATTATTGCATGTACATCATTTTTCTAGAATAATATTATTCCAGTATAATATATGATATTTTCATTCATTCAAAATTAGCTATGACATAATTCTTTTTATTATTTTAAGATGTACTTATTTATAGATAAACTATTATTATTATTCTATATTACACTATATACATAAGTAATTCTATTTAAGGTAAATAGATTCAGTATAATTATATAGTACACTATCTACTTTTTACTACTATATGCCGAATACGATTATGTGCTTAACAAACTAACATATATACATTAGAGGTATATCATTTATTTTTATTGATCAACAATAATAAAAATAGGGTGTAAGATGATTTTAATGCCAACTTCATTTTCATCAACCTACTTGCTTGATACATCATTAAATGGTATTTGTGGTTTTTTTGAAAGAACATATGTCCAATTCTTATTTGATATACTTAGTTACACTATATTTTCTAATGCTATAAATGGATGGTAGTATAGCCCTAATTTAATTTTAGTAATGCAGTGCCAAATATTGATATTTAACATAAATCGTTTACGTAGTTAAATAATTTAGACAATTTTAGACTTTTTTTTTTTTTTTTCGTAATTTAAAAAGCTTAAGAGCAAACAAGAGAGTATTACATAGAGTATTAAATAAAAATTATTCCTACACCACTCACTCTACTGCAAGCCTAAATTTAGAGGTAAAATTAATTTATAGATTTCATCTCAGGGTACGATTCATCAGAACACACTTTTTTTATATTCATCAGAATATAACCCCAAATTTAATCCAAATCGGTTTAGTAGAAAAATGGATAAATGATTTTAAAAAAAACCCTTTTTTGGACACACGGGCATTCTTAAAAACGTCTAAATCGAATTTTATACTTTCCCTTTAAATACATTATGTACATGAGAAGGTAAAAATAAATTACCTAGGGTCACAAAAATCATTTAAACAAAAATCTCAACAAAAACACTAGTGTAAAAAAATAAGCCGTCTCGCGTAAAAAGTAGTAAAAAGATCATAGGTTAAGGCCAAGTCTCCCACTGTCCGAGTAAGTTCCACTAGGTCTAATTTATCCAGTGCAAGAACATGATGTTTGTCTGTTCCTATTTCTATTCTCTTTCCCAAATCACTCTACACGTCTAAATTTAAATACCTTTTCTGACTTGGAAAATTCACACCACAAACTTAATTCAAATAATAAATATTATTTTTTCATTTGAGCGTCGCAGCACAAGGATACGAATTTGTACACAACACTGCATTTAATTTTAGCCCCTTTGGGGTGTGAATTTGCCAAGTCAGAAAAGGTATTTAAATTTAAACGTGTAGAGTGATTTGGGAAAGAGAATAGAGATAGGAACAGACAAACATCATGTTCTTGCACTGGATAAATTAGAGCTAGGGGAACTTACTCAGACAGTGGGAGACTTGGCTAAACCTATGATCTCACTAATTTTTACGCGAGACTTGGCTTATTTTTTTACACTAGTGTTTTTGTTGGGATTTCACTTCTTTTTGTAAGTCATTTTTGTGTCTAGGAATATGATTAGGTTAGTAAGAGAGGGGGGGGGGGATCAGGAAACCTAGGGATGGGTTACCAAAATATTAGTAAGCTTAATCTATTTTTTTTCTAAATTATCAAGTATTATAAACTATCAAGCCCCTATGAATTATTTGGGTGAAAAGGTTAAAAAAGCTTAAATATAACGTATTAATCTGTAATGGTCTCGACAAGAAGATCTAAAATTTATTATTAAGTTATCCATTTAAACTATAACCTACTCAACCAAATCAAAACAAAAAAAAACTAAAGAAAACAGTTATTTTCAATTTATCCTAAGAAAAAAATTAAAAATAACAATAGTTGTTGCCCTTTTCAACAATATACATTATTATATTTTAAGAGCAATTTTAACATTTGTACCTGTGTTCCCTGGGGTACCAAAATTATATTGAAATAAACAAACAATCTAATAAGGCATAAAATAACATAATAAAGAAAAATAAACCACTTACAAAATTATAAGAAAATTATTTAAACCCTTTTACCTGCAACAAAATAATAAATCGGTACTAAAGTACGAGTACAAATTTTTATAAAAATAAACAAATATAATAGCCTTAACATACAAATCAAGGCCTTTCAAATGATATACGACACAATAGAAAAGTCCAAAAAAGTGGTCACGTGACTATGGTACTCGGGAAAAAGTTTACTCTCAATTTCTTAAGTAATAGGACGAATTAAAAACATATCAAACACTTAATTTAAAGCCCAAAAATCAGAATTAAAATCGGTCAATTGTTGCCAAAGACATGAGAGCTCAAAGGGAAAAATTGAAAAAATTAAAACCGAAATAGCCCCAAGGGTTAACCGATAGAGATACGACAAAATGTCCTATGGCCAAAATTGTAGATCATTAAAAATCAGTACCGGTTTGTGCAATCAGTTTTTCAATTACACAATTTTAATTGTACAATTTTAATTGTGTATTGTTAATTTTTAAAAAATGTCAACACAGTTTTTTGTTCACATCGTTTTTCTTATTTTAAAGGGGGGAAGGAATCCAAAAAGTGAACTTTTGGCATTTTTTCGGCTTCACAATGCGGGTATGGCGCGTCGAATGGCGAAAACCCCAAGTCTCTAGCTATAGCGGAAGTGGGTAAACATTTGTATGAGTGAGTGAGTGTAATATAAATGAGTGACGAAATAACAAAACTTTAGGCTCATATATCTTATGAACTACTAAGGGTAGAGGTGTGAAATTTTTGTTTCCGGTTCAGTTTGTCATGAACTTTAAATTAAAATGAATTTTATATATCTAAGTATCTTTAATGGGACAATAGAGGGGGTCCAAATTGCCGTGAGTTGGTTCCAGTAAAGGATGGTACGGCTGTGCTCGACTTGGCGGGGGCACTGCCGTGCCCCCAGATATTAATGCACTTTAAAGATTAAATAAATATAAGTTTTAAGAAACAATCAAAAGTAAATAATAGTAAGAAAACCCCCATTAGCTGAAACGTATAGTTAGTGTTTTTTAACATGAGTTTTGGAGTATATAATATAACAAAGGATCCTAAGTACGGTCTAGTTTCTAAAATCAAGTTCACTAAGGGAAAGTATCAAGAAAATAAAAGCGGAGTCCATAGTATATAGTATGTAGGATAGTAAGACTGGCAATAATAAGAAGATAATAAAATTACTCTAAAATGTTTGTAAAATATATTGTACATTCACTAGTTACCAATAAATAAATTTAATTGAAGATGAATTTTAAAAATTCGAGTAAGTATATACTTGTATAGTAAATAATAACCAATAATTAAACGAAATATAAACAACTAACGGAAGAAAATAACCACAAATTGAGGAATTGAAGGGGCAAAGTATAACAGTTACCTTCTTTAATTGCTTTTGCTAATGATACTGTTAGGTTTAGTTAGAGGTTTGCAAAGCAAGACAGCCTGGGAAATAAAGTCGTACAAGAACATGAACTTGGCTCGTTTTGCCAAGCGCTACTAAGGATTGCTTACTTAAATCGTGCTTATCTCTATTAAAGGTCAATTATAGCGATTATTTGATTTTGGTTTGATTGCATGTAATCTTATAATACTGTCTTTGAAAGAAGGACGGTAAAATATAAGATTCGCTCGTTTTATTATACAGTAAATTTTAACAAGAGACAATATTATCAGAATGGATTCTATAATAGTAATACTACACGTCACATATTTTATATTACGGAATACTAAGTCACTTTTGATAACATTTTATTCAATAGGCCCACAAATTATAATTTAAATTATTGCTGCCATTAAACAGTTATGAATACTATGAATAATTGCAGTGTACTTGATGCTATTACTAAATGTATCTTTAATTATACAAAAATATACTGATATTAATGGCATAATATGAAAGATCGGCAAATATACATTATACAATACAAGATTCAAATTTATGTAATGACTAGGTTAATGATTTTACCGTTAATAACTCACACAACAATCAGTCTTTTCTAAATCAATCAGTCTCTATTCTAAATATTCTTAAGAATTTTTTTAGTTCTATTCAATAATTCATCGAATAAAATCCATATTTGTTTCACGGTGACATCAAAGATATTTAAATTCTTGAAAAGATAATTTTTCTGAACTAGGTAATGTATTTTGTATAAAATTATCAAGTATAATTTAAAAAAGAAACTAATTACGAAAGAAGTATAAGAGTATGTAAAATAGTACAAGGCTTTAGAATTGTACTTATAACAACTGACCACTTTAGTGGTCATGAAGAAGTTAATATACAAAGTTAATTGGTTTCTAAAAAATAAAATGCTTGTCAAAAAAATTTCATAAACATATGAATTTAATTATTTAATGAATGAATTAAATATGAAATGTCAATAAATTTTTTAAATAAAGGTTCTTAAAAATGATTAGGAAACGTCAAAGAAATCATACATGTATAAAAAGTACTTTTATCGTCTGATTTTTTTTATATAATTAAAAAAAATTTCCTTCAAGAAGTAGACCATAAGTAATCACCTTTAGCAAGTAGTGTGTTAAAGAAAATAAAAAGAATCGCCACGCAACACGCAAAGTAGAAAGAAAAATGCCGCTTAATGAAGTTAGTTACTGTCTAATAACGGGTACCTAAAACCACACAGCACAATTACCTTCATTCAATTAACTGCCAATCAAGACTAGATAAACCATTTAGAATTAGTGAGCACGTCAATGATAAGATCCCGCGCAGTTTCTTCCCATCGCGTTTATGGGAAATGCAAATATGAGAAAGATTCGACAACTGTTCAAGAAATTCAAGGAATATGAATAATAAGGCAAAGGAGAATTATGGAACAGAGAACAGACGATAAACCAACGGTATCTATTTGTAAAATCATAATAATTGATAGGCTTCCTTTGAATGAATAGATCTTTCCAGAAACTAGGATATAGAAGGATTAGCACTACAGTTAGATACCAAAAAAGAAAAGTCAGTAACGCAATCACAATACTAACTTCTCTGTATTTTACTTTTACTCAAAACAAATGATTGGTTGTTTTGACTGAGATTTTGTGGTACACATTAAAATCATGACTAGAGAGGTTAATAGAAAGTAACGTTATTTATTTAAAAAAAAAAAAAAAAATGGTATAGTTTTTATAAGGGCAGAGTTATCAAGGTTAGATATTTCATTAGAGCATTCTTATATCTATATTTGTGTCTTGGATAGTTCTTTGAATTTCCAAGTTTTCTAAAAAGTCAATTTCCTATATTTATGACATGCGAGTGATAGTTAATAAATATTAACATCGAATGTGTGATCGGTTTCTAGTACATGGATAGAAAAAGGTAGATACATATGCAAGTTTTTGATGCCTGTCTTTTTACTCAAAACCCTGATATTCTCAAGTGAGAATTTTAAAATCATTGCAGTCTTATATGCACTAATAATAGTGCGCATCCAATAGCTGATTTAGAAAAAGATATTGATTTAAAACTTTTAATAACTTAATTACATATAAAAGGGTCTACTGATGCACATCAGTAAGAACTGATGAATGATGAATACTAGAATATACTAATTTCTTCACCAGTGACATTTGATATTATGTGAATTATTTGATATTTATTCACATTGCTAATTCATTCTCCTTCTTAAAACAAAATTATTTTATTTAACACAAAAAATTCCAAACAAATGTTTTAAGGAAAAAATGAACTAGAGCACTTTCAGAAGAAAACTAGTTGCAAAAAACTTAAGTAGGGACAATAACATAAAAAAAAAAGATAAACTAAGTGATTCCCTTTTAAAAATGATTTCTTTATTAAAACTTCTAAATGGGTGTGGGTGTGGAAAGAAGAATTGAGTTAGCAGGGAGTTAGCATACAATGAATAATATCACAACGATGCATATAATCACTCTAATCTGAACAATTTTTTTACAATCAGTATACTGCAAGCTGTACAACAGAAAATGCATGGATATAATATGTACTTTTCAAAAAGAAACTTGGACAAAGTGATGTTTTGAAAATCATTCTACAGAGCTAAAGCTAACCTCTGTGTACAAATGAATGTGTGTAACAGATATTCATAAAAGCCACTACATGTCACAACATATACAAAGTTCTAGCTATCGAATATTTTGTGAAACGTAAAGCTGTCACATTTCTGCATCCTTAAAATCAGTTATATGTTTCTTTTACATGGTACGTTTAAACAATCTCCCATACTCCCATACTTCTTTGGGCCATACTGTAGTCTATGGATAATATATCAGATAACAATGTGAATAAAACTTCTATTTACAGTTTATAATTTTTAACATGCTTTAATAAGTATATAAACTGCACTCGTACTTCATCTCATAAATTCCCCCCGAATAATTACCCATCAATGCATGATGGGATTTCCTCTAGCCGAGTATTATATTTAATACTCAATATACTGAGTTTTTTAACTAACAAGAAAATATTTATTTTCCTTTAAGTCTAGTCTAAAGACTTATAGAAATTATACTACATCTACCGCATGTGATTATACCTTCTAAAAATTAATTTTCAAAAATCAATTTCCTTCAACATTGAAATAACCGTAATTGTTAATTTAATTATCTCGTATAACGACCAAATTACGATTGGTTTGCACATAATATTAGTTTAGAGCGAATTCAATGTTACCCTAAATTAAAGATACAATATAAAAAGAACAAATATTATTTTATATATAAAATAGATTTTTTTTTTTTNGATAAATTGGAAGCGTTTGATAGTATTCTTTTAAAAATATTTTAACTTTTAATTTTATATTTTATCCATAATTTTTTTTTTTTTTTTTTTTTTTTATGAATAATATTGATATTTGCCAAAATATTAGTACTCGTACATAAATGTAATTAATTATACTTACAAAATACATCAAATAATCATAAACTTAAGCATGTAATTACAATCTGGTAATCCTTCACAATTACCAGCTCTAATAATACATAGTACCAGGTCCTACACAAGTTACAGATTTTATTTAATTACCTGGCATACTACTTCCAGGTCATACTCGGCATACACTTGTTGTTACAAGAAGAGAATCTTCTGAAAACAAAAAATACCTTATACCTTAGTATGTAACTGGCAGCTTAAGTGGCAAGTACTAAAAATATTGAAGCATCCATAATACATTAATGAAGATGTTCTATTTTAATCTAATAATATATTATTATTTCTGTAAATTATCTACCGCACAGTTCTGCTTCGGAGCATAGAGCACAACAACTTACACAGGAGATTATCTGTAAAGATAAAATTAAAGGTATAATTAAAATAAACAACCAAGCAGAAAAATTTTGCAGAGAAGTTTACTTTATTAGTTATTTTAATAAACACGTAAAAGTTAATTTAGAATCATTCTTGAATTCATACTTTCTTAATTGTTTGAACTTGTAACTTGAAAACTGTAACTATAAGAATTTGAAATGTTTATGGCAAACATGTCAAGAATAAAGAATTAAAAATCGGGTACGGGCCTCTCCTGCTGCGAAGCAGCATTGGTCGTGGTCAGTACTTGGATGGGTGACCATTTTGAACTAACTGATTTTTTATTATCATTTTTTAAAAATACATACTTCTATACATTATTTTTATGTATTTATTTTTTTAATTATTTGAATTTATACAAATAATGCCGGTATTTTGACATATGTAAACAAACTTTGACGTTTACAAAATAGTCCAGTCAATGAATGCTCAAAAAAGGGTGTAGAGGGAAATGGAAGGAACACAATTTTTGACTTTGGGACTTTGTTTGGACTAGTTAGGAGGTAAACATACTAAAAGTCCCCACTCCTAGGAGGTGAGCGGGGGGAGGGGGGGCACGTAGAAGGTCCCTAATTTCGGTTTTTCACTTATATCTCGGGAACTATGCGACCTAGCGATAAGACTATTCTATATAAAATTAAAGCTGACAAAATTTGCCACAAGATTGATTATATTAATTTTTTCGCTAACTCACATAGTTTTTGAGATATCCTAGCTCAAATGTCGCCAATTTTTAAAAAAATCATTTTTGCCTCAGGTTTGTTTCCTTATTTGACTAGCTAACTCTACGGCCCTTCATCCTACAAAATATTTATGAGGAAAAAAGTTATAAAGCATTAAATTTCCTTCAAGAATATGTATAATTTTACTATTTTATCTCTATCCGTTCAAAAGTTAAAGCAATTTTAACTTTATGATTAATTTAGAGATTTTGCAGAAAAACTTAACTTTCGTATTTTTAGCTATACCACATAGTCCAGTCAATATAGGTTTTTTCTTCGGAATAATATTAAGCCACGATTTTTTTTCACAGAGAGCTTTGTTATGTCATTGCAAATAATACCTGAAAAGTCCCCAACTTTTTTATGTACACTCCCCTCTTTTTTTGGGGGGAGGAGGGGGGTAAAATTTGAAGGACTTAAAATCAGCTACCTATGCAAGTGGGGTATCATTTTGTATGCATTTTTTAACGCTGAATCGATTAAAACAAGAATCAAGTCGATACGACCTTTAGTTTGGAAGATATAAGGGGTTTTATGAATAAAAAACTCAAATATTTTAATGTACACCTCCTAAAGTTATCACAAGATATTAATTTTCGATTTTTTCCCCCAGGGGCCTTCCTAAAAGTTGCCAATTGGCTAAAAAATAGTATTGATAAAGTTTTATCTCAAACTGATAACGTTAACTGTGCCTAATGTAGGTTGAAATTTAGCAAAAACCTGCGATTTTTAGGGAAAAATCACCGTTTTTTCTTCATTAAATGAAACCTATTCATCCTAGAAACCTGATTCTTGTCTTATTTTATAGAAAATTTTGTTGCCTTCAAGTTTTAATCTCACCACTTTTTTGCCAAAACTTATAGATTTACTATAATTTAGTGGTATTTACCATTTTTCATTTTTTTTGCTAAATTTCAACCTACATTAGGCACAGTTAACGTTATCAGTTTGAGATAAAACTTTATCAATACTATTTTTTAGCCAATTGGCAACTTTTAGGAAGGCCCCTGGGGGAAAAAATCGAAAATTAATATCTTGTGATAACTTTAGGAGGTGTACATTAAAATATTTGAGTTTTTTATTCATAAAACCCCTTATATCTTCCAAACTAAAGGTCGTATCGACTTGATTCTTGTTTTAATCGATTCAGCGTTAAAAAATGCATACAAAATGATACCCCACTTGCATAGGTAGCTGATTTTAAGTCCTTCAAATTTTACCCCCCTCCTCCCCCCAAAAAAAGAGGGAAGTGTACATAAAAAAGTTGGGGACTTTTCAGGTATTATTTGCAATGACATAACAAAGCTCTCTGTGAAAAAAAATCGTGGCTTAATATTATTCCGAAGAAAAAACCTATATTGACTGGACTATGTGGTATAGCTAAAAATACGAAAGTTAAGTTTTTCTGCAAAATCTCTAAATTAATCATAAAGTTAAAATTGCTTTAACTTTTGAACGGATAGAGATAAAATAGTAAAATTATACATATTCTTGAAGGAAATTTAATGCTTTATAACTTTTTTCCTCATAAATATTTTGTAGGATGAAGGGCCGTAGAGTTAGCTAGTCAAATAAGGAAACAAACCTGAGGCAAAAATGATTTTTTTAAAAATTGGCGACATTTGAGCTAGGATATCTCAAAAACTATGTGAGATAGCGAAAAAATTAATATAATCAATCTTGTGGCAAATTTTGTCAGCTTTAATTTTATATAGAATAGTCTTATCGCTAGGTCGCATAGTTCCCGAGATATAAGTGAAAAACCGAAATTAGGGACCTTCTACGTGCCCCCCCTCCCCCCGCTCACCTCCTAGGAGTGGGGACTTTTAGTATGTTTACCTCCTAACTAGTCCAAACAAAGTCCCAAAGTCAAAAATTGTGTTTCTTCCATTTCCCTCTACAACTATTTATTGACTGGACTAAAAGTATCGCACTAATTAATAATTATGATCGCTTATAACCTTTAAACTAAATAATGGAATTTCATCGGGGTTTACTGTATTTTTTCCATATTTTTTACCGGTTCCAACGATATGCTATAAGTCAAAATTTATTTAAAATAAATCAGCCAATATCAAAATTTGAACTCAATCGGACCACTTTTCGAATTTTACGATTTTGTCTAGATTTTTGAACCAGCAAATAGGGTTCTAGATGGCGGAAAATTTTGATTTTCTGGGCGGCACAACTAGAAGAAAGGACTGATTTTTCTTCTAAGTTCAAACTCTCTAGGTAAAATACCCTGGGCGCTACGACGATAACATACAGGAGGTCTTAAAACACCCAGAGCGGATAATTTAGTTAAAATCTCAAAAAAAAAAAAAAAATTATTTGGAGAAAACATAACTTTTTCAACCATAGGTGAGAAAAGTAAAAAAAAGTGCACTTCCTATTAACACTTCCATATTAAACAACACAATATCGTTTGTATGCACTATAATATTTATTTTTTTAAATTATATTATCTTATACGCAAATTCACCCGCATTATTCAATATATCTATGCATGTTAATGAACGCAAAAGGAGTATTAATTACTTTACATTAAAATTTTAATTAAAATGTAATCATTGAAGATAATATGTGTTATCTAATATGTAATATTTTTTACAGACTCTTACTTCCATTTCTAACAGGCTTCGCTGACTTCACGAAATGAAGCATTGATCATAATACTTAGAAGCAATTTAACGTTCAAAAACGAAATAATTTCTTATTTTTATAAATTGTATTATTAATTTTAAGATGAAAGTTACCAGAAATTTTTGTATATTAATTGTTTGTATAATTTGTAATAAGTTAAATATAATACATTTATTTTAGTTACTAATACTGTTATTTTATTTATTTATTTATTTTTTAAAAAAAAAAACAACTTTTACTACCCTACAAAAATTCGAACAACAGGATGGTCGGTTATCGAGCTATTGTGATATTAAAATGAATGATTATCANCCTTCGCTTTCGCTCGGGTGCAAACTCCACGCTCGCATGCAAAATGCTACTTTCCGCACGCGTAATGTACTGTTATTTTATTTATTTATTTATTTTTTAAAAAAAAAACAACTTTTACTACCCTACAAAAATTCGAACAACAGGATGGTCGGTTATCGAGCTATTGTGATATTAAAATGAATGATTATCATCATAATTATTCAAGAAAAATAAAATAAGATCTTAATTACTCTGTCATGATGATAATGTATATTTTACTGTCATTACTTAATAATGAAATGATTATTATATTATAAAATTGAAGTATTTTAGTTTTTTAAGCTAGTTTAATAAGTTAAACAAGTAAGGCGCGCTTCACGTAAGTACGTGAGGCAATAATGGCCTGTTTCAGTACGATCAAGTTAAAATTATTAAGTGTAATAGTTGCATATTCTTTTTCTACACTTCAATACCTTTAAATTTATGTATAACAAGTCATGGTGACTAAAAACATTTTTAGTCACACACTCGCCGTATTGGCCGCCATCTTGAAAATATTAAATAAGAAAAATGGCCAGTTGTCACAAATACCGAGATGCACCTGTGTGCCGAATTTCATGTTCCTAGCTATTGTAGTTAATGAATTAACTACAAGCAACTTAATGAATTGAAACAAGCAACGGACAGACATAAGGTTTCTTTTTGTACTTTACTTTGTACAGAAACCGAAAAGCTGTGTTCTACCCCTGGCAGTAAATTATACTAGTTGACAGAGCTAGCAATTTATTTTTAATAACAT
This sequence comes from Gerris buenoi, assembly GCA_001010745.2. Classification (NCBI taxonomy): domain Eukaryota; kingdom Metazoa; phylum Arthropoda; class Insecta; order Hemiptera; family Gerridae; genus Gerris; species Gerris buenoi. The sequence goes on along the minus strand of KZ651609.1, from coordinate 28,053 downwards.
AGTTTGGAACACCAACCATTTTTTTCATTAATGCGCAGTATAATTGGCCACGTCGCGTCAGTCCAAAATAGTGGTTTCAAAATTTGTATATGTGTAGAAGCGTGAAGCATAAACTATTGAACCTCAATTAAATTTTGCATATTATATACTCTGCAGGAATTTCAAAATCTTAGCTCTACAGTAGTTAAATACTCGTATCTTTAGACTTTTTTGATGAATCTTCGTCTGACAAAAAGGTTGATGATTACATTCTATTTTAATTTTGAATCGCCATTGTATCTCTTCATGATACGATATAAGTTTCCAAAATTTATTTGCTACTTTGCATTAATATAATATGGTTTTTCATTAACATCTCCCACTCTAGGATCTAGAACCAAGAAAATGTTCTCATCCATGAAACTTGGTTTAGTCAACAAAACCATAATGTTATTGAATTGGCAAGTATTAATCCAGCTTCGAACTAATGATCTCTATGAAACATGATATGAAATGTAGGAGAGGGGTAAGGGCAAGGGTGTTCTTGCTATCTAGCCGCAGTCTCCTTAAATCATCTAGGAGTTAGTATTACTGACACAATTTATGTCACATTATAGTTCTATAAATTTTCCGTCCCTAAGGCCCTTTAACAATTTTTGTTTTTTAATAGTGTTTTTTTTTTTTTTTTTTTTTTTTAAATGGTTTTAATTATTTTTAACAATCAATAAAACTATAATTTTAGGAGATATTAGTGCTTTTTGAACTTAGTACACTTTTTTCGCAACAATTTTCTCTATGAAAATTAGTAAATACAGTACTAGTGTGTATGCCTGATGCCTGATATATTGTTAGTCAGCATATATCTTGTTTTTGATTGAGTTCAATCCGATGAACCACATCCCTGAAGATGCTTTCCAGTTGTAGAAGCGAAAAGTGAGACTTCAAACTCTTCAAGACGCGGTTGTCACCAGAACAAAGCCTGCGAAACCACGGAAGCCAACGCACTTCGTTCTTTTTTGTATAGTAAGGAATTAATGCATATTTCTCTAATCTACATCTAAAAATAAATATCTGACCAAAAACCACTTGTGTGGTAAAAAAAACTCCCCGCCAAGTCTGTGGTCCAAAAAAGTTGTGAAATCAACTTTCTATCCCGCCAAGTGATGTTGGCACTTTCTCCTGACCCATCACTATCAACATAGATACTTTTCAGCTTCTTCTCCTTGGCGGTGGGCCACGCGATTTCCTAAAACTGGAATTTTAATATTCTTCAAACACCAATACAATTTCTTGTTTCACCTTCACATTTGCCAAATGAGGTTTGTGTGGAAAGATGGTTGTGCGTGGAATACAACCAGTTAACATTAGGTAGTACTGCAGGCACACCGCCAAGGAGAAGAAGCTGAAAAGTATCTATGTTGATAGTGATGGGTCAGGAGAAAGTGCCAACATCACTTGGCGGGATAGAAAGTTGATTTCACAACTTTTTTGGACCACAGACTTGGCGGGGTTTTTTTTTACCACACAAGTGGTTTTTGGTCAGATTTCATGACTTTTTGTACGGTTCCTAAGGAAGGATTCTCTAAACTCTAAACTGTTTATTCCCACACATTAGAATCAAATAAAAGTGAAGTTAAAAGCTTGACAAGTTCTATAGAGAGGTCTATTGGAGAACTACGAGACCTATGACATTAAAAGACTTATCATTCTGATATAGAAGTATAGAAAACATAAAAAATAAGATAATAATAATTATAAAGTAATAATATATAATAATAATAATAAATAATAAAATAAAATCATAGAAAACAGAAATATATGTATTAATAAACAAATTCCCCCCCCCCCCCTTGAACTCAAGAGAATAAGGTTGAACTAAACCCTGAACCTATAATACTAAGTTCAAAAGATGAACTCGTAAATAGAAGTCATTCATAGGTCATGTGACAAGCACGAAACTACTACTCAATACACTGCTGTACCTCTGCTTAAGGGTGGTTGGGGGGGGGGTTGAGTTGAGGGGGGATGCACTAGAGCCTTAGACGAATACAAAAAGCCCTCATTTATTGAAATCGGTTAAGTAGTTTAGGCTGTAGGTGCGTCAACGTTAGAGTGACTGCTCGCTAGCTTGGTTTCTCGCTCCGCGTTAAGCGTAGGAATGAGCTATCTCAATTTTTTTGATCTAGGAATGCACTAGGGTTCTAGACGAATCCAAAAAGCCCTCATTCATTAAAATCGGTTCAGTAGTTTAGGCTGTAGGTGCGTCAACATAAAATGAAGGAAGAATAAGAATAAGAAGAAGTCATCAAAACTACCATTTTCAAACCTATTTTTCTCTACTTCTACTTGGCCGATTTTGACAATTTTTTTTTTATTTTTGATCTACAGGACACGGCCTTGAAAGATATTAAAAAAAATATTTAGGTAGCTTGTACGTATTTCACGCTGCAGACCCCCAAAAACCCTAGTTTGTCACCTACAGTACATATACACTGGCAGCTTTTGTGAAATTTTGACTTTTTGACTTGGCGGGGCGGAACGCTGCTGCGTTCCTAAATATTTTAAAAATAAATATTTTACATAGAGATTAAGTAAAAATATTACTAGAGGTATCTTTTTAAACAATCAACCAAAAAAATAATAGAAATACTTAGAAGTCATAATCTACGATCTGAAGAAAATTTTTATGCGTATGAGCAATTAATTGGCGCACTGGTCCTTTAACTATAAAGGTTTTCTTTTTTCTATATTTTTTAACTCTTATAAAATATAAAAGCTAAATAAAAAGTTAAAATGTATTTAATTATTTGCATTTACAATGATTGCTATCAAACTATATACTTCTACATTTTTATTTAGCATATTAATGAATGTATAACGAAGGTTATACATTATACGATTTAATATTTTTATCGGTCAGTCATGTTATTGTAGGAATTGTATAATGAGTCTTTTTATGATTAATTTAAGCAATTTGTGCCATAAATCTCAATTGGCTAATTATGACCAACCATCCAAATTTTATTAAAACGTAACCAAAGTTTTTTTCAAGGAATTAAAGGGGGACGGGGATTAAATAAATTAGACTATTAGACAGTTAAGTGTTGTATAAACATAAAATTATTGCAGTAAACGAGGAAACTATATGCCACACTAATTGGCAGACTATTTATTGGTACCTTAAACGTGCCGGATACGAAAGACCAACACAGAAATCAAAAGTGGTTGTGTAGTTTAGACTTTTGTCAAGGTATTTACCAAAGGAAATGACATTACAAATTTAACAAAATTTTTATTTGATGATTTTTAATTTTAGAACCTTAGTCTATTATAGACAGACTTTCCTAGATTTAACACTATAATAAGTCTACCTACTCAAACCCAATAACATTTATATTGATTCCCTTTGCAAAAAAATATCCGCACTACTTAAATCTCTGTTTATCTAGTAATCGTTATGCATCCTTTCATCGGCTCACCTTAATTTTAAAATAACTCTTATTTACTCAATTAAAGATTTATTAGACTGTAACAGGATGTCTATACTGGAAGTTCAGAAGTACACTACCTTAGTTACTATGAGGTAAAGAATCACTCCCTACTTCTTATTTGCGAAACTACGAGTTTACAAACATTAATATCATATGAGAGTCGTTGATTTAATTTTTAAATGAAAAAAGGACAGCATTGATACGCCAGTAATTACAAGTTCGAAGGCCTTGAACCTCATAATAAAATGTAAAGGTATAATTCTAACTAGATTAACAGTCTGGTTTTTGAACCGTTCAATGCTGTAAGGATACGTGTGCTAACGGTTTCAAATTATTACACATTAGAAGTTATTAAAAGGTGGAAAAAGCATATCCATGAGAGATCATTCGCGATAAAACATCATAGGCTTGAGATTTTTCATTACACTTTTTGCATTTATCTGAAAGTGAGGACCTCTTTGTGATTCCTTGCCAAAGTACTTATCTAAAAGCAGAAAGCAAATTGCTACAGAATAATAATGGCAAAGATAATGCGTAATTGTTTACTGTTTGATATTGAATTATTGTTCGGTCTAAGGGTAATTGTGCGAAAATGTCTACTTCTTTCCATTATTAACTTAAAAAAAAGCTTGATGGAATAAAAAACTAGTCTGGAAAAATAATAAAAATAAATTAATAAATGTATGATGCAGATTTATTAAAAATTAGATGAAAAATGAATCTAGATACGTCCATATTAATAAATAAGATTGAAGAATTATATTTAACACTAGCCTTCACCCCGCGCGGGGTTTATGCTAGGTATTATGCCCTCCCACGGCTGCTGCACCAGTAAATATTTAATATCTTTAGTTCTACTCAATATTTTTCGATCAAACCAAGCCTACAAATTGCACAATATGTTTGCGCTCACCTCTGAAAAAAAAATTAATCGATTTCATTTAGCCAGTTTTGCGCCTATAAAGTCTGACTGAGGCGACAGACACACATTTTTCGGACACACGGTTTTCGGGATGTATAAAACGAAAAAGTATCCAAAAATTTTCAATTCTGACCAATGTACAGACAAAACTTTAATTTTATAGATATAGATAGATAGATTAATTGCAGTCAACCCGAGAATTGCAAGTAATATCAGCATTATTATTATTTTTACTGGAATATCATTCAGTACAAGCTACTAATTTTAATAAATAAGCCCTTTCTAATTTATCTGGTCAAGATAAACAAAATTTTGTAATGTATATACATATATCAAAATAGATAGATGTCTATCAGTCTGTCTGTGATTTATAGACCTCGACGTCGTTTGACCGATCGCCATGAAAATTGGCACAGGCACATATATGTATTTTTTCATGGAGAAGGATTCATTATCAATATAAATTATGGAATCTCATAAGTAAAAGCCATTTTTAGGGTTTCGTTGGTAAAACCAAAAAAAAGAAACCCTTATAGTTTCGTTCACGTGTCTGTCTGTCTGTCACTCTGTACGGTTCCAATAACTTTTGAAGCAAAAGAGATAAAAGCGTGAAACTTACCAGTATTAAAGATCGTTTTGACGCGCACACAGGAAAAATATAGAGAACTCAAAATAAT